>BLSH010310061.1:226697-237653 GCA_018402905.1 Glandirana rugosa
CCAAAAAAACCCAAAAAACCTGCAAAGCAAAGGCATAATGAGCTAGTATGCACTGCATTTATTTTTTAATATTTTACCTGTAATGGCAGCGATCTGCGATTTTTAGCAGGACTGCGATATTGCGGGGCGGACATGTCAGACCATTTTGACACTTTTTTGGGACCATTGGCATTTATACAGCGATCCGTGCTATGAAAATGCACTGATTACTGTGTAAATGCCATTGACGGTGAAGGGGTTAACCTGGAGGGGGCGCTCTAAGGGTTAACTGTGTTTCCTAGGTGTGTTCTAACTGTATGGAGGCTGGGCAGGCAGGGGGAGGGATCACGGCTTCCATATACAGGAAGCCTGTGATCACATCCCTTCCCTTTCTGTCAGAACGGAGATCCGTGTTTGCATACACAGACCTCCGTGTTCTCACTGCGGGGGAGCCATCGCAGGTAGCCGGCGGAGATCAAGTCTGCCCTACCCGCTCCCTGGCCCCCACAGAACACAGCGAGCGTGTCTCCGGCGGAGTGCGCGCTCACAATACTCGTTCTCGCGGCCGCCGTCAAGTGACGGCGTTTCGCGATAACGAACCATGTTGCCGCCGTTAATCCACAGCGGGCGGTTGGCAACTGGTTAAAATGTCACTAAAGCTTTGTTTTAGATGTGCAGTTGGGTGGTAAAAATGTGCCACCCACCAATGGCCACCCTTAAGCTCCTTTAAGCAGCAGATGAGGGCATTTTACATGCCGCAGTCACCATGCATTAGGCATAATAAGTAGTTTTCCCCTATAACAGGTTTTTAATGTCACTCTTTTCTGGCCAGTCTATAATTCTGATACGATGTTACGTTGGAGTTATTGACTGGCTGCTCTGCTGTGAGTAAGTTAGGGTTAGGGGGAACAAATTACTTGCCTTATCCCGGGCTTCTGACAACCCACACTGCGCTAAAAAATAACCTGGCTCCTAACTTTTTTAGCTGGCTCCTAGATTCAAAGCAAATTTGTCATGCTCTGGCTTACAATCAAATGGAGCAAAAATGGCAATAATTAATATGCAAAAACTGTGCAAAATGCATCAAAGTTCATCAGAGGTATCTATATAGTGTTTTCAATCAAATTGTGCAATAATCAATGTGCAGAAGCTGTGCAAAATTCATCAAAGGCTTCAAGACTCAAAGTTTGTAAACATATGGTACATAAATAAAGAAAACAAAAAGTGCTCTGGTGCAGTATTCAATGCAGACTGTCCTCATAGATACACATTCGGCTCTCAAAACTTTCCCACATATAGTGCAGTGTCTTTCTCTCAGATCTTTCACTCATAAGACTCCTTGCTAAAGGCACATTCCTCCTGATGGATCTATCCATGTGACCACACAACACCTTGTGCCCACCACCAGATGTGCCCTCACCTTAAGGGGAGTGTAAACAGCGCCTTTGAACAGCAGGTGTCTGTAAACCTAAGACTCTTCCAACCCAGGTGTAGCATAGAACTCATCAGTATATTATCCTCCTTCCCATGGATGTTTCACCACAGCTCCACGGATTCCCACAGATTACATGCAGGGATGATAATAGCCAACTTAGCGTAATCCCATTTAAGCAGATATTTATTAAAACAATAAGTAGATAAAACACTCACATTTAAAACCATATAAAAACACCTGTGTATACAACAAGTGGTCTGTGTAAAGCCGTCACCTGTCCCAGGGATCTGCAGCTCCAGCACTCCTCACTGTTCCCCTGTATCAATCTCCCAGTAGAAGTCACGTGAGGTGACGAAATCGATAGGAGGGACTGGTATAGCCGATTGTATGAGGACGAGGAACAGTGAGGAGTGCTGGAGTCTTACCCTGCCTATAGGAGCTACAGATCCCTGGGACAGATGACGGTTTTTGCACCATTTGATTGTAAGCGATATATATATATATATATATATATATATATATATATATATATATATACATACATACATACATACATACATACATACATACATACATACATACATACATTTATATTATGCATCTGTATGTATATATTGACTGTTTTTGGCATTACCACATTTAGGGATGTGAAAAGTGTTAGCAGCTACCGTGACTAGAGGAATTTAGTAGCTCACAAGGTTTCACATCATTTCATTAAGAAACTCTGCCTGCTTTTTCAAAACAGCCATGTACGTTGAACACCCAGAGGGGATTGTTTTTTTTGTTTTTTTTCTCAACAAAAGTGGACTTGCTTTTAAAAGTGATCTTCAGATTTCATTCACTTGGCCCAAGCTGGTCCAAACACTAAACACTATTTACTTCACTAACAGTTGCAGTGACTTGGAGTGCTCTATAAACCGTATCTGTATATGAGGCTACAAAGTCTGAAGCTTTGTATTCTATGAATGAATAGAAGGCTTCCTCTGATTAGCCGAGGCATGGTTTGTGACTTCCTTAGCCTACCTTTCCACCTCAGCCAATCAGATGAAGTTAGTTTATATTTAGAGGAAGGCTCTGCTATTAAAAAAAAAAATATGTATGTATATGTATGTGTGTGTGTGTGTCATATATGTGTGATATATTTATATATACAGTCAGGTCCATAAATATTGGGACATCGACACTATTCTAATCTTTTTGGCTCTTTACACCACCACAATGGATTTGAAATGAAACGAACAAGATGTGCTTTAACTGCAGACTTTCAGCTTTAATTTGAGGGTATTTACATCCAAATCAGGTGAACGGTGTAGGAATTATAGCAGTTTGTATATGTGCCTCCCACTTTTTAAGGGACCAAGGTTTAATGGGACAGGTTAACAATCATAAATCAAACTTGCACTTTTTTAACTTGGTTGCAAATCCTTTGCAGTCAATTACAGCCTGAAGTCTGGAACGCATAGACATCACCAGACGCTGGGTTTCATCCCTGGTCATGCTCTGTCAGGCCTCTACTGCAACTGTCTTCAGTTCCTGCTTGCTCTTGGGGCATTTTCCCTTCAGTTTTGTCTTCAGCAAGTGAATTGCATGCTCAGTCGGATTCAGGTCAGGTGATTGACTTGGCCATTGCATAACATTCCATTTCTTTCCCTTAAACTCTGTTTGCTTTCGCAGTATGCTTCGGGTCATTGTCCATCTGCACTGTGAAGCGCCGTCCAATGAGTTCTGAAGCATTTGGCTGAATAAGAGCAGATAATATTGCCTGAAACACTTCAGAATTCATCCTGCTGCTTTTGTCAGCAGTCACATCAATAAATACAAGAGAACCAGTTCCATTGGCAGCCATACATGCCCACGCCATGACACTACCAACTCCATGCTTCACTGATGAGGTGGTATGCTTTGGATCATGAGCAGTTATTTTCCTTCTCCATACTCTTCTCTTCCCATCACTCTAGTACAAGTTGATCTTGGTCTCATCTGTCCATAGGATGTTGTTCCAGAACTGGAAGGCTTTTTTAGATGTTTTTTGGCAAACTCTAATCTGGCCTTGTTTGTTTAATTTCAAATCCATTGTGGTGGTGTATAGAGCCAAAAAGATTAGAATTGTTTTGATGTCCCAATATTTATGGACCTGACTGTATATTCAAAATGATAAATGCAACACTTTTGTGTTTGTCCCTATTTATCATGAGCTGAAGATCTATGACTTTTTATATGTACACAAAAGGCCTATTTCTCTCAAATATTGTTCACAAATCTGTCTAAATCTGTGTTAGTGAGCACTTCTCCTTTGCCAAGATAATCCATCCACCTCACAGGTGTGGCATATCAAGATGCTGATTAGACAGCATGATTATTGCACAGGTGTCTTCTGGACAACTGTCAGAGTCAGCAGTCTTGCCCATGATTGTGTAACCTACTGAACCAGACTGAGAGACCATTTAAAGGCTCTGGAAGCCTTTACAGGTGTTTTGAGATAATTAGCTGATTAGAGTGTGACACCATGAGTCTACAATCTTGAACTTTTTCACAATATTCTAATTTTCTGTGATACCGAATTTTGGGTTTTCACTAGCTGTAAGCCATAATCGTCAAAATTAAAAGAAAGAAATGCTTAAACTATATCACTCTGTGTGTAATGAATCTATAAAATATAGGAGTTTCACTTTTTGAATTGAGTTACTGAAATGAACTTTTTGATATTCTCATTTTTTGAGATGCGTGTGTGTGTGCGTGTATATATAATCTCTCTCAGCAGAAGCATTTATTTTTTTATTCCCTGTTATCCAGGGTCTTGCAGAAAACAAGAGCTCTCTAGGTCCTGAAGAGGTTAGAAAATCTGCATTGACATTGGTCATGGGTGCCCTTGACAATCCTAACCCTATCCTGAGATGTGCTGCTGGAGAGGCCTTGGGCAGAATGGCTCAAGTGGTTGGAGAAGCATCATTCATTGCCAGGATGGCACAGTTCAGTTTTGACAAGTGGGTTTGCATGGAAAAATCTAAAATGCATGCTTTGCAATACTGTTGCTGTCTACTCTGGTCCATTACCTCTTTTATAATATTATGGAAGAGAGCTTATGCTTATATTTTCTTAAAAAGTGGAACCCCTATGGTTTAAAACTCTGCTTACTGCTAAAAGTGTTTGTTTTTTTTTTTTTTTTGTCATGTCAAAATCTTCTAGGTTGAAGTCAGCTAGGGATGTAGTATCTAGAACAGGCCATTCTCTTGCCCTTGGCTGCCTACATCGTTATGTTGGAGGAATTGGATCAGGACAGCACCTAAAGACTAGTGTCAGTATTCTCTTGGCTTTGGCTCAGGATGGCACTTCACCTGAAGTTCAGGTGAGGAAATCTTCTAAAGCAGTTAAAAAATAAAGAAAATGTGTACATTTCGTTATGCCTGTAAACTGGATGCATTTTCATTTGTTTTTTTTGTAGACGTGGTCTCTTCATTCACTTGCCTTAATAGTTGATTCAAGTGGTCCAATGTATCGTGGCTATGTTGAACCAACACTGTCTTTAGTGCTTACACTTCTACTGATGGTCCCACCTTCGCATACAGAGGTGCACCAGTGTTTGGGTCGCTGCTTGGGGGCTATCATTACAACAGTTGGACCAGAGCTACAAGGTAAGCTCCTGTATAGCTCTGTGTGCTTCAATGAGCCATTTTGCCACTATATTTCTTGAAACTATTTACATCATGGTATGCATGTTTATCCCTTCTTTCTCTAGTTTTATCATGACCTGGGTTATTACACATTCTCACAGCTTTTCATATGCAGAGGTTAAACTGCTTTCTTTCTGGACCCAAAAAAGCACCCCACATATCCCCCCCCCACACACACACACACACACACACGCACGCACACCTTATCTGAAGGGTGAATAAATTCAGTTCATCTGATTTTTTTTTTTTTTTTCTCCTTCTCCCTCTCATTAAAATGGAACTACTGGCATAGATGTTTAGGATATACTCTCACGGATAGTATTAGGGAGAAAAAAAACTTCATGGTGTGAATCCGTATGACAGCAATCATGCACCCGCCACCAAATAAGGGGAGACCCAAAGCCAGGGGACCATAGTGCTGAGCAAGGGACACACAACACCCTAGTGCTAGGCAAAACTAATTACCAGAAAGTAGATGAATCTTAGCATATCCCGGGTGTCAATCCCAGAGCAGAACCATCCAATCACAGGTCAGAAGCACTGATGAACGTCACATTGAATCCTCACTCCAGAGATACCAGGGGGAGTAAATAAAGGTACCATAGTGAAGCCCGTAATAACATCCAAAAAGTTTATTTAAAAAAATTCTTACTTACATCAGAGCATTTTAAAAACAGCATAAACCGTGTTGCAGTGTGTTACAGAATGGGTCAGCGTACCTCCGTCTGTCAGGGTACTGCCTGACACGTTTCAGCCAATAGGCTGTCTTCAGAGGCGTGTACCCGACAGCGGAGCATGTCCATAAGTACACTAACACACCGGAAATTACTGTGGAACGCACTGCGTGGCTGCCGCTGCATCCCACAGACAGGAAGTGGAGCTGGCCTCTCAGCCAGCTCCACAGCAAGTACACTGATCAACCACATTCACTGTGAGGCGCATGACGTCACCATCGCTGCGCCTCAGACAGGAAGAGGCGCTGACTACACAGGCAGCTCCACTCCTCTCACAGAACTCACTACAGACTTCCTAAAAAGGAGGAGAATGCAGACAGAAGTCCCCGCTGACGAGATCAAAAGACGTACAAGGACCAGCTGCTCTCATCTCAGCAAGCGCACCAGTGTCAATTGCCGCTCCCATTGAGGATGTCTACTCAATTGAAAAAATTAAGAATAAAATTGGATGAAAAAACAATATATAAAAAATATAATGAACAAGGGATACAAATAATATGCACTCCAACTCCCCAGACCAAAAATCTTCAAACTGGCAATATCCTCCACCCACAATGGGGGGGGGGGGGGGCAGAAGGGAAGCCAAAATGATCAGATGGAGTGATACCTCTAAGTTCGACCTAAAACAATCAAAGAGAGGCATATCATAAAGGACCTCTTTAATCATTTAATACATTTAAAAATGGAATGACGCCTCTAAATTCAACCATTCAACCTATAACGATCAAAGAAAGTTATATCTTTTAAAACTTCATTATACACTTGATACATGTATAAATACAAAAGGTACAAATTTCAACAGGAGATGAATAAATAATCCAAATAAATTTAAAAATATCAGGCCCTTATTGCAAAGAAATACAAAAATGAATATAGCTGCTAATAGCCAGAGGAAGTAAAAAAAGGAAAAAGAACAGGACCACATATCCAAAACACCTAGACTGGGACAATCACCCATTTTTAATAAAGCAATTTATGTCCCAGTCTACGTTCAGGCCAAAAGGGACGTAACTCTTAAGGTTCAAAATCCACTGTGTTTCAAGTCGAGCTATCTCACGCCTCACAAAACTGCCCCTCCAATTGGGGGTAAAGCAATCGATAGCTATAAACATGATGCCAGTGGGGTCCCAATTGTGTTTTTTCCAGGTAGTGCCTAGACACAGAATGGTTCGGGAAGCCTTTTTTAATATTTTCCACATGCTCCATTAGTCGTACAGTCATAGACCTGATAGTGCAGCCAATGTATTGTAGGCCACACGGACAGATGAGCATATAAACCACGTTTTTTGACGTACATGTAATAAAGGTTTTAATGTCAAAATGCTCTCTGGTCACGCTCAAGCTAAATTGGCAAAACTTCCTGGCTTTAGACTTGTTGAGCTGACAGATCCCACACTTCCTACAGGGATAGTACCCTTTAAGTTTCTGCAAAAAGGGGACTCTATGTGGGGCATCTAGGACACTTTTTGACACTTGTAACTTAAGGGGTGACACCCCTCGGAAGATGACCTGAGGACGATCTGGCAACAGGGGACCAAGAACGTTATCGTTCCTCAGTACTTCCCAGTGTGTATTTATGTTTTTCTTTATCTGATGATGTTGCCAGGAATAGGTGGTAAGGAAGGAGAACCTGAAATTCCCCTCCATTTCCTCCATGCTCGATTTAGGCTTATTGATGAGTAAATTATCTCTTTCCATTGCCCCCACCTTGGCGATGACTTTATCGAGGTCACACTCAAAGTAGCCTTTCTCCAAAAACCTATTCTTTAGAAGCAGGGCCTGATTGAGAAAATCCTCACCATGGGTGGAGTTCCTCCGTAAGCGGATAAACTGCCCCTTAGAAACAGCCCTCAACCAGCTGAGGTGATGGCAGCTGCCCTGTCCTATGTTCCCATTACGGTCTGTACTCTTAAAGTAGGTGGTAGTAACAAAAGAACCATCCTTCACCTCAATATTGAGATCAAGGAAATTTAATATTAGTATGACTAGCTTCATATTACAGGACTATTCCAAGGGAGTTGTCATTCAACTCTCTCATAAAGTTCTCTAGGGAGCCCATGTCCCCATCCCAGAGGAGGACGTCATCTATGTACCAGCCCCAAAAAAACACTTTTGGCCTTCGGTCAGCATAGATGACGTTGTCCTCCCATTTGGGCATAAACAGATTCGCCATGCTCGGCGCAAACTTGGCGCCCATTGCGACACCCCTATTTTGAAGATAGAAGGTGCCGCTGAACCAAAAATAGTTGTGATCCATGGCAAATCTAAAGCGGCCCAAAACAAATGCCCTCTGGGCCTGGACAAGGCTAACATCTCTTCCCAGGAACATCTCCACTGCATCAAAGCCATCCTGGTGCGAGATAATGGTGTAGAGGGAGGCCACATCCGCAGTGACGAGAATGTAGCTCTCCCTCCACTCCACCTCACACAGGATTCTGATAACCTGGGCGGAATCCTTAATGAAGGACTCCGTCTGAGACACAAAGGGCTGGAGAAAGGCATCAATATACTTCCCAACCCTAGAGGTGACTGAATCTACTCCACTGATTATTGGCCTCCCCGGAGGGTTGACCTGATCCTTGTGGACCTTAGGGAGGTAATATATAATGGGAACCCGCGATGCCATGGGAACTTGCCTCCTCTGTTCAACGGGTTTTGCACAGAGCAGCCCAGACCCTCCTCTTCTGGGGTCCCTTAGCGGCCCTCCTGCCTCCTCCTCTTCCCGAGTGCCTCGTCGGAGAACCGCTCTCCTTGGGGGCACTTGTGCAGGCGCGCTCCCGAGTCCTGCTGCTGCGTCCATTAACACAGTCAGCAGGGCTCGGCCCCACCCCCCGGCTCCTGCGTCATTGGATTTTATTTACAGCTGCAGAAGCCAAAGGTTCCTGCTGCTATCTATCTATCCAATGAGGACCCGAGACAGTGGCTGGAGCTGCTAGGCTCTTCCCTGCCGCTGAAGCGATTGGGCTCAGATAAGTAAAAGGGGGGCTCTGTGGGGCAGCTGCAGTGCAGAAGGTTTATCACCTTGATGCATAGAATGCATTAATGGGAAAAACCTTGAGATGTTACAACCCCCTTTAATATAGCTCCATCGCCTATATCTGACCCTCCTGATCCCTTAGAGCAGGCCAGATTTCATAGTCTCTGTGACAAGCTCTTTAGGTTCATAGTCCCAACAGTTTGTGTATGAATAGCCTGTTTTTGATGCACCACAGCATGCCGTCTCCCCATGTTTACAAGTAGGTGCGTTAGATATTATTTATGCAGTGCATGCTACCCTGCATTTGGAGGATCAGCTGTCTGTCTCCAGTCTTTGGGTCATTTAGAGCCTCTACAGCTGCAAAGACCTTTTAATTATACCCACTTTTAGGGACTATGTCTCTGATCCTCAACTCGCTCCTTGAGCCTCCTCTCGCATTACTAACTTGCTAACTGACATATCAGCATGGATGTCATAACACTTCCTCAAACTAAATCTTTCTAAATCCAAGCTTGTTGTATCCCCCCCTGCCCTCATGCCTGACTTTTCCTTCAAGATTATTAATGCAACTATCAGTGCCTCCCCTCATGCCAGAGTACTATATGTAATCCTAGACTCTGGCCTTTCCTTTCATCCCCAAATCCTATCACTGTCAAAAGTTTGTAGACTTCACCTTCGTGACATTTCTAAAATTCGCCCCTTTTTAACTCATAAAACCACCAAGCTACTCATTCACTTCCTTGTTATCTTTTGCCTTGACTATTGCAACTCCATTCTTATAGGCATACCTCTATCATGAATGCTGCTGCCAGACTGATCTACCTTACCAGCTGCACAGTGTTTGCCACCCCTCTCTTCCAAATTCCTCCACTGGCTTCCAGTTGACCAGTGAATACACTTCAAAATACCAACAGCATACAAAGCCATTCACAACTCTGCCCCAAGCTACATCACCAATTTTGTCTCAAAATATCACCCAAACTGTCCTCTGCACTCCTCTGAAGACTTCCTGCTCTCTAGTTTTCTTGTCTCCTCCTCCCATGCTCATCTCCCTGACTTTTCAAGAGCCTCTCCCATTCTTTGGAACTCTAACTCAATCTGTCTGGCTGTCTCCTGCTCTGTCCATCTTTAGGTGATTCGTGAACACTCATCTTTTCGGGGAAGCCTATTCCACCTCCACTTGGCAAATTAACTTTTATTTCTTCAATCGGCTCATCCCTCAGAGTTATTACCTTTTTGTACCACTTGCTCCACCCTATTAGATTGTATGTTCTTATGAGCAGGGCCCTCCTAACCCTCTTGTATTGTAACTACTATCTCCCTTTTATATTGCAAAGAGTTGTGCAAACTGTTGGCACTATATAAATCCTGTATAACAAGATTAGTAATAATGTTATGGCGTGTACTTAATGCATACATACATTGCTATTGCTCCTTCAATGAACTAACTAATATAAATGTTAATTTTTCATCACAGGCAATGGGGCCACAATTTCAACCATTCGTTCCTCTTGCCTTGTGGGCTGTGCTATCATGCAGGATCATTCAGACTCATTGGTCCAGGCTGCTGCTATTTCCTGCCTTCAGCAGCTTCATATGTTTGCCCCTCGGCATGTCAACTTGTCCAGCTTGGTCCCTTGTCTCTGTGTAAGTAATTTTGTTTTATTGTTGTAAGCGCCCCCCCCCCCCCCCCGAAGGTTTTAAAATGTTTTAGGCTCCGTTCACATATATGTGAATTGGATGCATTTTGAACCGCATCTGATTCGCATGACACATGAACCGGCAGCCTTCTCTATGGAGCTAGTTCACACATATATGCGGTGCAGCGAAACTGCAAATTCGCTGTGAATTTAAAAAGAGTTCTGTGCACTTTTTGAGCACTGCGGTGGGGTTCAGATGTGAATTCCCAGCTGTTGTCTTCTATGGGAAAGCATCTGAAGCACACCTCATCAATTTTGAATACAAATTACATCCCGGAAAAAAACAGCGTGCCCCCCCCCCCCATCCTTACCAGGCCCTTTTGGGTCTGGTACAGATTTTAAGGGGAATCCCACGCCAAAGTTTAAAAAAAAAAAAAAAAAATGGCTTGGGGTCCCCACCCAAACTCCATACCAGACCCTTTTTCGAGCATGCAGGAAAGTGGGGGGGGGGGGGGGGGGG
>BLSH010310061.1:239384-254623 GCA_018402905.1 Glandirana rugosa
CCCCCAGAGAGAGGAGAGCAGTGGGATGACGGAGGCACGTAACCTGACCACTGTAATCATGGATCTGCAGCCATGATGTGATCCGCACACTAAGGGTGACGCAGGCAGGATCAACCAGCTTTTTACAGCTTAGAGCGGGACAAATTAGACAGCATGAGCACTGTGCTGTTTAACCTGCTATAAGGGAACAGGGTCTCTTTTTTTTTTTTTTTTTTTTTTTTTTTTTTTTTTTTTTTTTTTTTTTTCTTTTAGGGTTACAACCTCTTTTAAATCCCATTGAAATTCTGTGGAATGACATGAAGACTGCAGTCTACAGTCTCCATAAAATTGAACTGAACTTGAGCAGTTTTGCAAAGAGTGGGCAAATATTGCAAAGTCTAGATGTGCAAAGTTAGTAGAGACCTTTACCAACAGACTAAATGCTGCAATTAAAGGTAGAAGGTGCATTCTATGCATAAAGATAAAAAAAGCCTTCTGTCTGCAGCAGCCCCCCTAACACTTACCTGAGGTCCCTCTCTGTCCAGCAATGTCCAGGAGTGTCTCGGCTATCCGAGATTCTCCCTCCCTGAGTGGCTGAGACACAGCAGCGGCACTATTTGCTGCCGCTTCTGTTAATAAAGTCAGCTAGCCATTCAGGAGAGAGAGGGGTTGGGGCTCCGTGTCTGAATGGACACAGGAAGCTTGTGACTCAGCTCGGGTGCCCCCCATAGCAAGATGCTTGCTGTGGGGGCACTGAACAGGAAGAAGGGGCCAGAATCACAGAAGAGGGGCCCAAGAAGAGGAGGATCAGGGCTGCACTGTGCAAGTCCACTGCAACAAGAGCAGGCAAGTATAACATGTTTGTTATTTTTATAGGGAAAAAAAACAAGACTTTACAATCACTTTAAAGCAAAAGGTGGTTCAACAAGATGCTGACACAAGGAGGTGATCCTTTTTCTAACTCTGTGATTCTGTTTTTGATTTTTTTTTTCCTGACATGTTGATGTTATTTCTTTCACTTGGATGTTATAAGTTGCACTGAGTAAATACAGCTGGATAAAACAAAAACTGTGTTGGTCTTCAGTTCAGGCTGCAAAGCAGCAAAATGTTATTATTTAAAGGGGGTGATTCTTTTCTATACCCGCTGTATTTGAATGAGTATGGGGTAGGGATGCACCAATACCATTTATTTATGTATTTATTTTTTTTTAAGTGATTTTTTTTTTTACTACTTGCTGATACCTAGCGTAACTGTTTTTTGTTTACACTTCAGCTGTCAGCAATGGTACAAAGCATTGAAAAGTTATTTACGAATGAACGTGTTTTTTTTTTTTTTTTTTCAATTTTGCACTTTTTTCAAACTGAATCTTGTAAATATAGTTGTAAACTATAGTATAGAAAGTTGTAAAAATATTAACAAACAAAGCAAACAAAAAAAAAAGTTTTAATTATTAAAAGTTTATAAAATAGAAGTGAACAAAAAAAATCAGCAGGGAAGGAATTAAATGGAGAAGGAGAATAAGGAGTTAATTAAGGCTAATTAGAGTAAATTAAGTATTAATAAGGGGTTAAACAGAGGAACATTTAATAAAAAATACAAAAAAAAAATTTTATCTTTACTTGACAGGTTGCTTTAAACTGGCTTCATCTGCAGATCGAAGTTCATCCATTTTGCTCTGTAGATGAATACAACGAAAGATACAACAAGAAACAATGTTGTTGATAAACATTGCCCGGCAGCTTTTTTTTGTTTTTTTTTTTACATCTCCAGTTGCCGGGACTTTGTTTAACCTTCAGCTGTCAGTGGCGAAATCCCACTGACAGCTGAAAGAACTGAGCCTGAAAGTATCGGTTTCAGGTATCGACGCATTTGCACGAGTACCGCTATTTGTGCAAATGCTTAGCATTGGCACCGTTACCGGTATCAATGCAACCCTAGTACGGTGTACATTGTACCCCTACTCATTCACCAAAAAAGTGTCAAAAAGAAATAAAAATAGAGACCATCTTTGACAATTCCTTTATTAAAAAAACAAAAACAATGTCCCACAGTGTAGATCCATTGTCAATTACGATGCCCATTGCCGACCCGGGGGGAATAAAAGCTCTGCTCCCGCCATCTGCCTGCTCTGCTGTCTGACATTTCTTAAATAGATAAGTGGCGGGCCACCCAGTGATATCACCTGGTGGCACCACCCCCTTATGACATCACTGACCTAGCATGCACCATGTGTATTTGTTTTTGCCACTTTTTTTGGTGAATGAGTAGGGGTACAATGTACCTCTACTCATTCACATGGGGGGGCTCCCTTGTTAAAAGGGGCATCCAGATTCCAATAAGGGGGAGGGGGGTGCTCGTTCGTTGACCCCCCCTTTTTTCCTGGCCAGACTGCATGCTCGGATAAGGGTCTGGTATGGATTTTGGGGGGGACCCCACGCCTTTTTCATTGCTGGCAGTGTTTTTTTTTTTTTTTTACAGCTGTCTGCGGGGAATGCTGCCGACAGCTGAGAAGTCATCTGTTGTTAAGGATGCGGCGGCTGGCTTCCCAGCCCACATCTCAACAGCCAGCTAATGTTAAAGATGCCGGTGGCCGCTGGCTCCAAAAATTGACATGTAAATTCCAGCTGAAACGCTCTTTTGGAAATTTGCAGTGAAAACTGAGTGGAAATTTGCATTGGACATATGTGAACCTAGCCTTAATCCAATTGCTGTAACACCTGCTGATCCTGGGACCCACTTCCAGTTAGCCTCACTTTTTTGCTAGTGTCATAGTTAAAGTTAGGTTGAAAAAAGACACCCCTAGCTTAACCAATAGAACATTTTTAAAAAATCAAATAAATAACTATAAAACCTCCATATACAGAAACCTGTACCCACAGTGTTTTTAGGGGATGGACCTCTTCTACTGAGAGAAGCTTATGTTTCAAAGATTTGTCTATCAAGATTCCTGGTTGCACCATAGCCACTGCAGCTCTTTCTGCAGCTTCTGGATCAGTTGACTCCTCGGCTAAGCTTTTGGGGAGGCGCACCCAGACCTTGCCTGATTAAAGATGTGGGGCCATCCTGTAATGTTGATTTGGGCATGTTGATTCCATCATAACCGGGGGCATTTTTTTGACCAGCTCGGGGTGGGAAACCCAGTGGGGGTTCAGTCTCCACAGGGCCGCAATACGCGACGCCGGGAAGCGCAGAGTTACCACCAAAGGGCTGTGGGTCCGACAGGCCACTGGGAAGATAAGGACATATCTAACAGAACTGAAGGGTTAGTGAATGCATGGTCTATTCGCGATGCAGTTTTGTGGGAAGCAGAGAAACAGGAGTAACCTCTGACAGTCGGGTGTTTCCACCTCCATACCTCCGTGAAGCCCGCCGCCTGAGCCCAGGCGGAGAGATCATTTGACACCTGTTTAGGGGGAACAGGCCTATCCAATAAAGGGGAGAGGATGGAATTGAAATCTCCCATTATTAAGATTTTTGCTGGGCAATTGGGGGTAATCCTCTCCAGGACCTCGTATAACACGCTGGAAGAAAACGGGGGAGAAACATACAGCAATATCAGCACATATTTTTGAGACCACAAGGTGAACACTAGCACCACATATTTACCCTGTGGATCCGTGTGGATCACTTCAACGGTACAGGGAAAATTCTTATGCACCAGGACAGACACGCCCCTAGCAAAGGATGAATAACTGGCGTGGTACGTTCCCTGCAGCCAGGGTTTCTTTAAGGTTAGGATCCTGCTGCCCATCAGGTGCGTCTCCTGCAGAAGGATCAATTGTGGGGAATGCGATTTCAAATATTTAAACATGACCGCTCTTTTAAATTTGGAACTAAGCCCTCGCACGTTCCAGGATAATACAGTGAAGGGGGTCACATCATGGGTAGTCCTACTGAAAGCTGTTCAGCATGGCACAGGGGTGAGGAAAGTGCACCTGCAGGCAAGAAGCCCGGACAGCAGGATCCGTTAAAGATGGCACAGCAACATATTAAAATAATTACATTTACATTTAACCAACATAACCACAACCGCACCTGAGTGCCAACCCTGCCCAAAATTCCTCGACCCTCCAAAACCAAGAGAACATGGAGGTCCAATGATAGGGCTTTGTCGCATAACAACCTTATCAACTGGTAATAGTACCCAACTATGTCCAGTGTCCTATGTTAACCAGGCCAACCCCTGGCTTGGTACCCGGAGCTCCTATTGTGAACGGCAGTTTATGGAAATCTGTCCAGGTGAACCAGGATACATGTCAAAAAAGAAAAACAAAAAGGGGGGGTTTGATAAGAGTACTCCTCCTCAACCCTTTAGAAGTCATTGCTGGAACAGAGTCACGGTTTAGAGTTCTTGGGCCCAACATTGCATATGGCCCTGTCCAGGTTCTTCATGCCCAGGACAAATTTCTGCTGTTCCGCCCATGTGCCTGTGCCCTTTTGGACACAGGGTCGACCCTAGACTTGTGCATGCATGATGGCCTCCTTCAAGGTAGTGCCATATGCTCAGTTTTGCTTCAGATTGTTGTAACTCAATCTCCTTTCAGTGTTGAACAAATAATCTTTATCCTTGGAGTCTAACCAGCAAGGCCATATTCTCCCTGCATGGTGGATTTCAATCTGGTGTTGCAGTCAGGAGTCTTTCTGAAGACATGGAAAGTTCCCATGATAGATTTTGGGCTGTGGAAGAGTTTTTGGTGTCCTATTGGTGCAGGTCACTTGGTTGTCAGAGCAAACTCCTCTTCCCATCAACATCATGGAACTCAGGATGATTTGGTTGTCACTTCAACACTGGACCCCTCAGTTTCAAGGTCACCTTACAAGAATCTAGTCAACAGTGCCTGCATCAACTGTCGAAGCATAAAAAAGGAAAGCTTACTTGTGCTCTCTTTGGCAGAATTTCACACTACGATTTTGTCAGTCATCTAAATCTCAGGCGTTGAAAAATGGCAGGTGGGCTTTCTTGGTTGTCTCACATTCTGGGACCCCAGGGCCTTTCCAGTGGACACTCTGGTGACTCTGTGGGATCAGTTCCAATTGATCTATGTCTTGCCACCTCTCCAGCTTCTCTCCTGTCTGCTCCGCAAAATCGAGAGCGAGAGCATTCTGGTGATCCTCATTGCACCAAACTAACTTAGGAGGATAATGGTACTCGAACATACTAAGACTCCTGGAAGATTCTCTGTGGCTACTTTCTGATCGTCCAGACCTTCTGTCCCAAGGTCCAGTCGACCACTCTGCTTCTCGGTCACTGTTTTTAACAGTACAACAGTGTGGGACAGGGACCTATTGGATATAGTTTCCCTACCCTTGTGAAGGCTAGGGGGTTGACTTATTGCAAAGTCTGCCATCACACCTGGAAAGGCGAAACCTGGTGCAAAACCAGTAAATTTCATCCCAGGAAGTACCCTGCATGGCACATCAGTCCTTTCTGTTTGCTGTGCTTTCCATCCCTCAGTTGGACTGCTTTTTGAATGTCTCATAGTTAAAGACTGAAGATCTGGTTTATTACTAAGAAAATAGGATTTTTGACTTGGGGCACAGGATCTTTAATTTTTAACCACCTGTTATATGCAGATGATTGGATACTGACAAAAAGGCAGCTACAGGAACACCCGCTATATAACCTGACCCAATCACAGCTATCCTCAGTTTGTAGCAAGCAATAGGGAGAACAAAAAGAACAAAGGGGAGAGACTTCTGTACTGTATTCCAAGAAACAAATTTCACTGGCAAGTCAAATTTTTTTTTTATTTCCCATGATTTCAGTTGTAATTGCTAAATGTTCCATATCAGTTTAGCTTTCTCAGTGGTTCTGTTTTTCCAATAAGTGTTCTATGTAGTAACTGTTTTATGTTTTGTAAATTGAGAGTAACTCTTTTCTGTAGGTTCATCTGGGTAGTTCCCATTTACTGTTGAGACGTGCAGCTGTAGCTTGCCTGAGACAGCTGGCACAGAGGGAAGCAGCTGAAGTGTGTGAATATGCCATGAATCTTGCAAAGAATGCTGGGGACAAGGAAACCAGCGGCATAAGTAAGTTGGAAAATGTAAAGTACTTGTTCAATAACTTTTTTCTTTAAAGCGGAGTTCCACCCAGAAATTTATTTTTTTTTGGCATCCACTCTTTTAATACTAAATAGATGTAACCTTTTGTTTCCTTATTTTCTAAACGCCTAGTAATTACATGTATTTTTTACTCACAATTTTGTTTCTCTCACTGCTGGACTTTTCCACTTTAGGTGAGGGCACCTGAAACCCTTCCTGGGTCTCCTGGTATCTCTTCCTGAAAGAAGTGCATGGTGGGTAACCATCATGCACTCCTCTATCTTGGTCCGCCATAAATTGTGTAATTTTCTGGAAATAACACGATTTTACAGTACAGGGAAGTCCACTGACTCCTGGGAAATGATGAGTCACATCTCCCAGGAGGCCAGGGGAAGCAGGAAGTGAGGAAAAGAGCCTAGGACCAAATAGAGGCAGATTACAGAGACCACCTAGCAACAAGTGATAATTCATTTTAGTGTATTTTTTCACAAAATATGCATTTGAAAGACCGCTGTGCAAATGGCATGTGACATAAAATATTGCAACAACTGCCATTTTGTTCTCTGGGGTCTCTGCTAAATATAAATATATAATGTTTGGGGATTCAAAGTAATTTTCTCTTTAATCTGTTACAATGTATTTTTTGTCTTCATCTCCCAGCACTGAGGAATGTAGAACATTCTCAGTGTTTTTTTTTTTTTGACAGCTCTGTTTTAGGGATCCGACTTTAGGGACAATTCAGCGTGACTTGCAAGCGAGTTCTATAGCCAATGCAAGTCGCCTGAAGTCACCCCCAAAGTAGTAGAGGAACCTTTTTCTAAGTAGGAGCGACTTGTGTTGCTCCTATTAGAACGGTTCCATTGAGCTGCATGGAGCGCGATTTAAGTCGCCTGACAAGTCGCCCTGCACTGTTTATACAGAATCAAGGGAATGTCAAGTGTAGCTCATGACGGGGGTTGAATCGAGATCGTGATCTTATAACGATTAATCGTGCAGCTCTAATCTGTTTTATTCATGACTATAATAAAGAATGTAGAAAATGACTATACATTCTTTTTGTTTAATTTTTTTTTTTTTTAATTTGAAACGCCTAAGTTGATAAAGAGTTGCTGTTAACAGACCAAAGGATGCATGCTTTAATAGTCAATCAGCACTGATGATATTGTTTTTCTGTTTTCAGACATAAATATAACTGACACGGGTCTGGAAGGAGTTCTGTTTGGCATGCTGGACCGGGAAACCGATAGAAAACTTTGCTCAGACATTCATGACACTTTGGGTCACATGCTTTCTTCCTTGGCTGTAAACAAATTATCCCATTGGTTGCAACTATGCAAAGATGTCTTAGCAGCCACTAGTGGTATGTTTCTAAATTGGCATCCATCAGTTTTTTTTTTACTATTATTATTATTATTATTATTATTATTATTATTACTAATTTTCTGTCTATCTGCATGTTTATTGCTAATGGTGTAAATCAAAAAAATGGACTGTTTGAATTTATAAAGATGTGCACGAAATTGAAAAAAGCAAAAATCTGCTTATGGCATGAAGATGTCTGCATGCATTAAAATTATAATATTGAAGAGGATATACAATATTTTGCGTATGTAGCTAATTTGTAAATATAGAAATATCTTCCTTCAGATACTTTCATAAGTAAGCCCATGGTGTTTAAAAATGTGAATTTATTTACTCTTTGCTCTTAACACAATGGCGTGTTTTTCAGTTGTTTAGAGATGTTGGGCTTTCTGAGCCCTTCTGTCAAGGAATATGCTTGAAATACTTTAAAATACCTGGCATGTTCTATGTAAATCAATGTGTTGATCTTATATTTCAAAGGGGGATGCAGCTGATCAGAGTAAGCTGCAGTGAAGCTAATTGCTGTCAGCTTCTTCTTTGCAAATAAGCATGGTCTTTGAGGGATCTAGCTATCAGAGAAAATCCTTTGTGGACATAGGAGGCCTTAGAAGACATTTGTGCTTTTGCTGTCATTACTTATCCGTATAAGGAGAGTGAAGGTCCTAGGAACAGACTATGTATTTCATATATTGATCTACTCCCTGTCAATTTACAAAATGCAGAGAACATTTAAACATCATTACCCTTGTTTGCATTGATTATCCCCCTAATTCATTATTCTGTTTCTTTAGTACAATACTTCTTCCCTGACCTAATGATGTAGCAGCTAATTTTGCATATTTAGGCAAAATATAAGAAAATGTTTTGTATGTTTCTCGTTAAAAAGCTCATACTACTTTTGTGATTGTAGATGTAGGAACAACTGCTGTGGTGGCTGGAGGAAGGGATGAATCATCTGAAAAGAAAGATGAAATGGATGACGATACCATGTTTACTACTCTTGGAGAGGATGATAAATCAAAACCGTTTGTGGCACCCCGCTGGGCTACACGTGTCTTTGCTGCAGACTGTCTTTGCAGAATTATATTGCTGTGTGAAAACGCTGACAAAGCGCACTTTGATTTAGCTGCAGCTCGCATACTAAAACTGAAAAATACCAAAAGTAAGACTTTCATATAATTTTTCTTTATTGTTAATTCATGATGACTGCCATATTTGCTTTATACAGAACCTTACAAATGAATGATGCTCTCTTTGAGATGTTGCTTTCTTGTATTGAAGATATTTGTAACCATTGTAAGTTAAACATGCACTCCAGGAATATGAAAAAAAATCTTGAAATGGGCTCTCCACCCACTGCAAGGGTTAAATATTAATTTCTCTTTCGTTCATTGACAGACACAGCGTTCCATTATTCATTACCATAGGGTTATATTGCCCCCTACAAGAGTAGGACACTAGGCAAAAAAAAAAAACTTGACTATGCCTATGGGCAGTCCCAGGTGGTATACACCCCCCTCCCTGCTATAAGCCTTCAGTTTTTTTCTGCCTAGTCAGGAGTAAGGACATTGTTCCATGCTGGGATCTCTAGTCCTGGCTATTTTTTTTTTTTATTTTCTTTTTTCCTGGATTTTTTTCCGGTGAGATCTACAATCAACTGCTGGGCTGGGTGGTGGACTGGTCACTAAGGGCCAGAAGGTCTCCCCAGTCTGGCCAGCGAGTGCGTGCAGACCGCAACTACGCGCTAGGAGGCTGGAAGCTGGCCCTGCGAGTTAACCGTCTCAAGAGGTTGCATACAACGGGTCTCGGCCTGAGTCGCAGCATTCCTCATGGCTGACAGCCCCCGAGTTCGGTGGTGAGGATGATCTGTCTGGGAGTGTTACCCGCATGCTTCGCTGGATCGGTAAATAAGGGGCCCCCATCTCTCCTTCCCTGGACTGGGTGTGGGGCACGGGTACTCCTTGGGGTGGTCGGTCCCTCCGGCGTCCGCCCTCCATTTCCACTACGCAGTCCACCCGCCAAAAGTTTAGGACGAAGCTTCTGCGGCCTGCTGGGCCTCGGACTGCCTCCTCCCCATGGGGGCCTCAGCCGGGGCCCCCTGTGAGGGGCCGCGGTGGTGCCCCCTGTGGGGGGCATCGGTGGTACCCCCTGTGAGGGGCTTCAGTAGTGTCCCGGTGTGCTGCCTTAGCATGCGTCCACTCTGTGATGCCTCGTGGCGCCACTGTGAGGAGCCTCAGCCAGTGCCTCCCGTGAGGGGCCTCGGTCAGCGCCCCCCCGTGCGGGGCTTTCGTAGGTACTACCTGGGAGGCAGTGTCCCCTGTGAGGGACCTCAGCCGGTGCCCCCTGTGTGGAGCCTCAGCCAGGGTCCACTGTGTGGGGCCTCTGTGGCACCCCAGTGCGGGGCCTCGGGCAGCGGGGGTCTCAGTCGGTGGCCCCCTCTGAGTTTCTACTGAGTGCCCCCTTGTGTTTCTACTAGTGGCGCTTAGCTATATAGCTTAGTATATGGCGCCCCTGCCTTATCTGTTTCAAACTATGTTATATCTGGCTTTGCCGCCACGGATGTGGCCCACCTTACGGTTGGGGGTCACACTTCCTGTTCTGTCAGGTAGTGAGGATGATTCCTCCACAACTGCAGTGGCTCACGAGAGGGCGCTGATTGTCGCACTTATGATGTCCGTGTGGGAAACTTTGAAGATGGGGGATGCAGCTGTGGCTGCGGAGGCGGGACGTTCCCTTTTTTTTTTTTTTTTTTGTTGACACCCATATGCCGTCTTGCATGGTAAACTTGTTCCCTTCTCCCCCTATTTTGCTACATTTTTCCATGGAGAATGAGAGTGTACAAAGCGCTCCTTTTGTGCTTTCCAGACCGCTTTCCTGTGAGCTACCCCTTTGAGGAGTCCCTCCTTAAGAAGTGGACGGTTTCCACAAGTAGTGGTTCCTCCTGTCTCTAGGTTGCACAGGGCAACCATGATTCCGGTAGAGGAATCTCCGGCTGTTGAGGATCCAGCGGGCATGTCTAGCAGAGTCCCTCTGCCTTTGCTGAAATGGCAGACCTGCTGGTCTAGGGGCTGTAGATGGTCTTCTGTGCTTTTTGGATGCAGTTACCCTGGTTGTTGAGCTCTCGGTTTTCGCAATGGTGCTGAGACATGTATTGTGGCTTTTGTGTTGGTCATTTCACAACACACAGGTTTGTTCATCTTTAAGGGCCGCTGACAAGGGTTCTTATTTCTTTCAACCCTCTTTGGTGTACCAGCCTTGTTTGGGAAGAAAACGCCCTTTTCGGAGTTGTGCGTCTGTCACCGTACCGTTTGCAGTGCCCCTCGTGGGGCTGTACAAGTCCTGTTGTCTCGGGTTGTGATTGTCCCGGTTCCCGTGTCGGACTGGTTTTCAGGGGTTGTATTCAAACCTGTTTGCGGTCCAAAAAAGATGACGGGCATGGTATGTCCAATACAGGACCTCGAAGCCCTGACCTGCTTGCGTGGGTATAAGTTCAGGATGGGGTCCATCTGCACGATGGTGGCGTCCCTTCATTATTTGGACTTTTCTGGCTCTATCGCCATCACGAATGCTTACTTACACACTCCACTATGCCTGATGCCAGCACTGCCTTCTTTTGCTGTGGGAGGAGGGTTTTTCCCAAGGTGTTGGCCCCGGATCAGGCGTGGTTATGTCAGTGGGGGATTTGGGCCTGGGCTGCCTGGACGACCTTCCTCCACTACCCCAAAGGGTGACGTTGCTTCTATACAGACCTTGACCGATTCAGTTGGCTTCTATTTGGCTCCTTCCAGAACATTGAAATATCTGGGCCTCCCCTGGCTCCAGCTCTGGCCGAAGTGTTATTTCCTCTGGAATGACTCCAGAAGTTGTATGCTACCTTTTCATCTACTGTTGTCCGGATGGTGGGCCTCCCTGTGGACCTGCATGTGGGTGTTTGGCGCGATGGTATCTACCTTCTAGGTGATTTCATTTACGCAGTTCCATACGGGCTCTCTTCAGGGAGATCCAGGCGTAATGGGACAAGTGAGATCTGGCTAAGCCAGAAAGGAACGCTGTGTCTGTCAATGAACTCAGAGAAATTGATTTTACGGTAATTCAAAAATCCCCTTTTTGCCTATGGTGCCTGTAAAGATCACTTTTAGCCTCATGCACACTGAGTATTAAAAATTACTGCTTTTAGGGGCTTTTTTCTGCCTCTCTATGTTAGCCTTTGTGTCGATGAACACATAGACGTTTAGAGGCAGAAGAAAACCCACTGCCAGCTCATCCAGGAGCAGCAGCGTTTTGGAGGAAAAAACACTTGCTGCATGTAAACATGTCTAAATGCGTGTTAACATTAGACGCGTCAAGCGCTTGAGTAATTTAATTCATTTCAGTGGCCAGAATAAATTATTTAAAAAATATGAAGAAATTATAAAATGATCATCACAGTCATCCCCCAGGATCTGGGGTTATAGTGAACTTGTACTTTTTTTTATTCTGGAAAAATTAGTAGGAACACTGAATAGCAGGCAACCTGAAGTTCTTGCCCTTACCTTCCCCTTACTATGCCACCTCATTCACTTCCTTAAATTCCTAAAAAAAATGTAGTATTTCTTAGTTAAGGAGAACACTAGGCTGTTCCCTACTGTAGCAGTGGTGCCTGGGCAGCCAATTACAAGGTACGGTTGCTGTCATAGGAGTGTGGCAGGATCCATAGCAAAGTATAAGCTCTGACAAATTCATAACCTGGAGCTTACATGTCAAACATTTTTTTGTCAGGGTTAGATTTCTGTTTTGGGGGCTATATAAAGTTTGACTTGTGAGTCAGATTCATTGATTTCTTTTTTCACACTATTGAATATACATTGACTTTGAAATTACTGATGTATATATTGGAGTAGCATAAGCCCTGGTTCACACTGGTGCGATTTGTCATTCGATTTGACAGTTTAAAATCACATGACAAGTCACACCCTATGCCCGCAATGGAACCGCTCAAATTGTTGCGGCACAGAAAAAGGTTCCTTCACTACTTTTTTGGGATTTCGTTGCAACTTGCATAGACTTCTGTTAAATGAAGTTGCAAGCTGCAATGAAATCGGAGCTCCAAATCGCACTGATTTGCGGCTTTGATATTGCACTGAAGTAGCAGGATTTTAAAGCCACACTGGTGTGAACCAGGGCTAATCCTCAAAATGTGGCCTGAAATTTAATTTTTGCAGGGAGCCATGTTTTAAAGCAAAATTCAGATGTGGTTATTGCTAGAGACACAAAAGAATTGCACTTGTGACTTAGGTTAAATGTGTCTCAGGAGGAGATTAAAACAGCAAACTACCACAGCAGAGCACTCTTAGGACCATTTTATATGGACATGAAAAGGGAGCACTTGGCGTTTCTTCCTAGTCTGCCCTGTGAACCTTAAGTCTGAAAGGGTGCAGCTTAGTATGTTGGTACATACTTTTGTATTTGTTGGGTTTTAAATTGTGTAGCACTGACCTACATATTGCATGCAGTGTTTGAGCTACTGCCACATTTAATGCAGTTGCTTTTCCTGACAGGCTTTTCCACTGGAAGAGCATGGACAGCAGGCCCGAACTGGCCATAGGGCAGACCGGGCATTTGTCCGGTGGGCCGGGGCCCATCCCTGGCCTGTTGATGTCCAGGCCACTCAGTGGGTGGTAAGTGGCGACCGCGGCCTGGACAGGGTTAACACAGACCGTGGCTGCCGCTCACCTACTGCTATGTGGCCGTGCCTGTGTCTCCAGGGCCGGATGCCCTAATCAGTACAGTTTGCTGGAGGGAGGAGGGGCGCAGGTAAAGTGCTAGCAGTGTGCTTCATAGTACACACTAGCCGGTGCTGCGAATTGTCCCTGTACTGTCTATACTGTAATGTGCCAAGTGCGCTCCTGCACCCGGCACAAGCCTGGACAGATTGTCACCGCACCAGCCCCTTCCCTGTCAGCGCTTCACTCCCCCTATGAAGGTGCTACTTCATAGTCCCGTCCCGGCCGCGTGACGTAACTCGCGGCCGGAGGCGGGATCGGAGCAGCGTAGTGAGCTGCTGCTGAAGCTGCGACTGCATACTAGAGGAGCCGCCAAGGAGGAACCAACAAAGTGTGTGTATATCACACAAAAGTAAGAACTAAGCACTGCTAATGTTGCCAAATGCCATGCCATCTGCAGATTCATTACTTTACTGTTTAAATCCGATTGGGAGAGGGGAGGAGGCTGAGGGGACATTACCAATGCTACCTATTTTTAAATCCTGTAATATGCAGCATATGGGGGGGTCACCCCCCCCCCCCATGCTGCATATTACAGAAATTAAAAATTGGTAGCATTGGTAATTAATGTCCCCTCAGCCTCCTCCCTTGCCGCAATTGGATCCAAATAGTTAATTTATTAATCTACAGCCGATTAATAAATAAACTGTCTGGATCTGATTGGGGGAGGGGAGGTTAATTACCAATGCTATTTTTAATTTCTGCAATATGCAGCATATTGGGGGGGGGTAATGTACTGCTACTGCTGGTCACTGATGCACCAGTGGCAGTTAATTAACCACTTTTGTGCTGCATTAGTGGCGTCAGGGTTAATTAACCTCCCCATGCTGCATATTACAAATTCCATTGGTAATTAACCACTTGAAAAGACAACTCATCACAGTACATATACTGCTACAGGGTGGCAGCTACAGGCGTATGATGCTGCCTGTTTTAGGGTTTCAGGCTCATGCTCCCACGGTCCCATCCACCTACTTCCCTGTGATTTGACACAGCAGGACACTGTTAGCAGATCCCAGCCATTTATTCATGGCTGGGACCTGCTGATCGGCTGTGTCAAATCACAGCCCAGAGCCCTGTGTTTGATAATCAATACAGGGGTCTTTACAGAGGGAATGATCGCTATTTTTCTTTTCTCTACAAAGAAAATTGCATTTTTACATTTTTTTGTTAATATTTGGGGGAGAGCGCAGTTTGCCATCTTTGCCCTGGGCACCATATGACCTTGTCCCAGCACTGTGTGTCTCCTCCGAGGTTGATGGCTGCATGGGCTGAGCTGTGCTTCTCTCTTACACACAGTTCAGCCGCAGCACCGGTGCTGACAGTTCTGCTCTCCTCTCTGCTGGGACGGACTGCTCTTCTCCCTCTCGCCCCTCTCTTCCTGTGTCTGCCCTGCCCACACTCCCCGGGGATTTGTGGGCAGGAAGTTTGCAGAAGAGAAGAGCTGTAGACAGCCTGCACCTGAACCTCCATTCATGGGGTGGGTAAGCTCACCCTCTCTCCTGCCGCCCAGTGTATAACACTAATTTAAGGGGTGCTCTGTGGACTTTGATGCAAGGGGAGTCCACAGCATCCCCCCTTAAATCAGGGAGGAGAAGGAGCTGGAGATCTGCACAGTGAGCAGAGAGTAAAAGGGGGCACTGTGATCACAGAGAAAAGGGGGGGGGGGGGCATGACTGCAGTGGCACTGTAATATAAAGGGGACTGCGCCGTAAAGGGGGACTGTAATAATTACAGTGCAGGCCCCTTTATATCACAGTATCCCCTACACATTACAGTGTGGAGGACCGACACCAGCCACCCCCACAAATGCTTACCGACACCCCCCCCTTTCCCTTTGGTCCCAGGAAAAATTGGCTGCTCAGTCTTGAATGCCCGGGCCTATTTTTTGTCCCAGTCCAGGCCTAATGGACAGCAATGGTTAAACATAGCCCACAAACCGTGGGTGCTCCATGAGTTCTGCAGTTCTTTCTCTTGTAAACAATGGATTGGTTAAATATCTACGAGAAGCAAAACAAGGACATTAACATTGCTTGTAAAAGAAATATTGGGTAGTAGATCTGAATGCTTCATCCCTACCTGGCTTATTGGCT
>BLSH010310061.1:254633-265517 GCA_018402905.1 Glandirana rugosa
CCCCCCCCCCCCCCCCCCTTCGGTCCCAGGAAAAATTGGCTGATCAGTCTTGAATGCCCGGGCCTCTCTTTTGTCCCAGTCCAGGCCTAATGGACAGCAATGGTTAAACATAGCCCACAAACCGTGGGTGCTCCATGAGTTCTGCAGTTCTTTCTCTTGTAAACAATGGATTGGTTAAATATCTACGAGAAGCAAAACAAGGACATTAACATTGCTTGTAAAAGAAATATTGGGTAGTAGATCTGAATGCTTCATCCCTACCTGGCTTATTGGCTAAAAGTTCTGCATTAAGATAAAAAACCACCTGCCTTTACAACCACTTTAATTTGCAATTCTCTTGCTACCTACAGGAAAAAAGGAGATTGGCAAACAAAAAAAGCTAGAGGCCTGCCCAGAATAACCCTACCTACTACTAGCATACCTCACTTTTTTACTAATGGAATTTTTTCAGCTTTGCTGTTAAAACGCTAACCTCCTTCCTTAGTTTAAAAAAAAAAAATCCATGACAGACTGTCCCACTGCCTAGCTTTTAGAGTGCTGTGTCTGGTCCCTACTGAACTAGATGTTGCAGAACTAATCTGGAAGTGATCTTCGGGCACTGGGTTCCACATAAGCCACTTTCCAGACACCATTCTGGCAACAGGTTAGCTGTAGAGTGCTTTCCAGGGCCAAAGCTTTAATGCTCACCCTTTATCTGATGACTCACTCTGGTAATAAGTCAATCTGGCTGAGCATTAGGAGCTACCCTGTTAGTCGGATTGCTGGGGGCTTTTATAAATCTCACTGATTACTGTCCTGGAAAGGGTTAACACTGTGTGCACTTTCTTGCCATCTCCCTGCTGCCCCTGTTCTGCAGAGTCACGTGCAACTCCTATCTTCAGTCCAGTACTGCTTCCTGCATACAGTGACTGTGGTCATCTCTGGCCATCCAACCCTAACCTGTTACCAGTGGTTGGGTTTTGTGAATACCTGAGGCTTTTCCTCATACCCTAAGCCTTAAAGTACAGCTAAAGGGAACACTATTGTTTTAGTTTTGGATCAAGTGGAGAGGGCTTAGAACACCTGTCAGTTTTTATTGCTGTCTCTGCCCCCCATTAAGGAGATTCGCCCTCTCAATTCATCCTGTTTACCATTATCATTGCAAGTGAAAGTAAAAAAATCCCAAATTTTGAGTGGTCCGCAGAAAAGTGAGAGAGGGGAAATCTTCCAATGGGCACTAGCTCTGGCTACCTGGGGTCCCCAAGAAATTCCCTTAAATTGAAGGGATTTTCTCTCACTTCACCCCGTTATTAGCTGACTCTGATTTCAGAGGCGCATTCCTGCACCTTTCCCTTCAAATTCTGTGTCTAATCTGCATGTGACCTCAAAGCCATAAGCTGCTTCCCAGGAGTCAGTCTCCATTCCGGTTCTATTGATGTGCACCATTCTTAACATAGAGATCAGCCTCTTGCTTCTAACAGGGCTGTTCCCAGTCCTGGATCTTTTAGAGCCCTAGACTGCCAAGGCTTTCCTGGTGCACCTGCTCTACGTCTTCTTCCTCTGTAGGGGTTGGAAACCTCCTGACGACAAAATGTTTGTTCCCCTAGGGCTTATTAGCTCTGTATTCATTTTGAAGAGCATGTTAATAAGTAGTTTGCCCCCTCAATGGATCCAGGAGCTTCCCATCTTAACAAAACAGCCACCATTTTGATAGAGGACGAATTTGCCTTTAAGTGATAAGTGGTTAAAAGCCACACTCTCTAGAGCTTATTTTTTGTTGAGAGGTTCTGCTCTGCTGCTTGTCTTAGCCTCTTAGCCGAGACTTTGCTTTCCCCAACTCTAGCTGACTGTTCAGAGTCTGTTGAAAAGGATCTCGTCACTACTGCAATTGATTCCTTTATTATAGAATGTTCGAAGCAATGATTTTAGCCTTGTGCTACAGTTGTGATGGGCTGCTTCTGAATCGGTTCTGTGAGTACACACCGAAGACACTTTGGTTAAAGTGCTTGGACCTCGGAATCCGTGAGGAAGTGTTTGCTCTACATGGCTTTAAAGGGACAGCATCCCATCAGATCCACTCTGTATACAATTACCAAGGAACACTACTGGCAGTAGGAGCACCCATCTTCCTCAGTGTAAGTAGCCTTAGGCACAGTCTGGTGAGGCTCATTCATTGCTGAAGGTCAGGAAAAGACTACTCCACTCCTGCAACCTCCAAGTCTAAACCCAAGTTGGACTCCCAGTCTGCAAGGCCTGACGTCCAAAGTCCGTCAAGTCATTAGACTAATCTTCCATGGCATGAAAGAGCATATTGGAAAGTCAGGGGAAGTCTGTTAGCCTTGTGGACATTTGAGCAACTTGCATCTGGGATGCTTGGGTGTGGAAGGTGGTTTGCAGGGGCTACATACTACAAGTTCCCTTCAGGCCCTTCTTCAGTTTATCACTTCAATATCCTAAATCACTATACAGATTAACAGACTTTCAAGTATCCCTATTGTGTATTTTGGATCAAGGTATCATTATCCCAGTTCCAGATAATTCCCTATTCCTTTCATGGTGTCTGAGAGTACCTCTTGGGCTTTTCAGAATTTGGCCACTGTCTCCCATATTTGCAAGGCTGCACCATGCTATTATGTTCAAAAGTTCTCTTAAGTTCTACCCAGTGGTGGATGTTCAGGCCTCATCTGATACCAGCTTTGGGGTGTTGTCCTTCAGGCGACTCTTTGGGGTTGATTTACTAAAGCTTGAAAGTGCAAAATTTGGTGCAGCTCTACACAGAAACCAATCCGTTTCAAGGTTTTATTGTCAAAGCTTGATTGAACAAGCTGAGGTTAGAAGCTGATTGGCTAGCATGCACAGCTGCACCCGTTGTTGCACTCTCCAGATTTAGTAAATCCATCCCTTTGAATGGCAGGTAGTCCCCAGTTCTGTAGTGCTTTTCTTTTCTTTTCTTTTTTTTTTTTTTTTTTTTTTCCTAGACCTGTTAGCATTGGTTTGCTCTTTTGCCTACCCCTCGGTTGGACTGTTTCTGAACTTTATGATGTTTTATGATGTCCAGTGGCCCTCAATAGATAACAAAGAAAATAGGCTTATTGTACTCACCTTAATATCAAACTTTCTGTGTTTATGATCATGCTCCTGGTACTGCTTTGCCATACAGCTGAGGCATGCTGGTACTAGGAGGGCAGGAGGAGGCTATCTTGGGCTGGCCTACTTTTTCTTTTTTTTTTTGGCAATGTCCAATCCTCCTCTTGGTGGCAGTATAACCCGAACATTTAAGATTTTTTTAAAATGTTACTAAACCCGGGACCCTGCATTTACTATATTTGGTCTCCCACAGTACACAGAACATGCAAATGCAATAGTTTTAGTACATATAAACTGCTAAATACCTTTTTCTCATCAGCAGTTAGAGCAGTCTTGTGACTTCTATCAGTGTCTGGTTAAAGCTTGCAGGTAGAGTTTTCATTCTCCCCTGATTGTCCTATGAGGCTACATGACCCCTGACCCTCTGTCTGGACAGTGCTGATTGGACATGTGCTGATCACATGCACTCTCCTAAGAAAAAAAAAACACACACACCAAACTGAGCATATGCAGCTTACTCCCAAGGCTCTGTTTTATCAGGAGATGGTTTGGGGACTGTGGAAGAAGCAGAGGATCAGAGAAGACCGGATCAAACAGCCTTTTTACACAATGCAGAGGATTAACCCCCTGAGAAAAGAAAGCATGATTTACTACATGTACAGACTGCTTTTATTTTTGTGGGTTTATTAACACTTTGTTTTTAAAGTGATGATAAACCTTGGTAGAAAAAAAAACTAAATCACAAACTGGTCACCCCAGTAATTGCACAGAAACTCCAATGGCGCACTGTCACCGTTGATAGGGAATCCATCTTCACCCAATCTTCCTTCTGGTTCGTGGGCTCCAGCTGTTTGAATGCCTGAACCACAATTTGACTCCCGTGCATGTGTGCAGAAGTAATGGCCGTGGAACAGATCTCTCAAAGGATGGCATGTCATCCATTGAGAGCCAGCTGCTACACATGTAAATATCTAAACGGTGCACAGAGTTTACTACCACTTTTAAGAGTGCAAAAAATCATTTTTTTCTCTGTATTTTTAGAGCCTGGTATATAATGCGGAGTTTGATCAAATTCTCTTAATAGAATATTTTTTCACACATGTCCTGCAGTGCTGGAATCTGTCTACTAATCTCATTCTGGCATTTTTGTTTTACAGATGACCTTTTAGTTTTGCACCTCTCTGACCTTATTCGGATGGCTTTCATGGCTGCTACTGATCACAGCAACCAACTTCGTATGGCTGGTTTACAGGCCTTGGAGGATATCATCAAAAAATTTGCCTCTGTTCCTGAGCCTGAATTTCCTGGACATGTAATTCTAGAACAGTATCAAGCTAATGTAAGGAAAATAAGCTTGGCGAAATATCCTTCACACAGCCTGTTAGCAGCTGGTTTGTGAACATGAGAGTTTATTTTATTTTATTACACAATTCAGAGGCGCAACTGTACCATGGTTTAGAGTATAGACTTGTATTACCATATCCTTGTTGTTTAAAATGGTCTTTCTCATCAATTACTAAACCTGCTCCGAGTGATATATGGACAAATAAATAAATGAGTGAGTGAGTGTGTATATGTGTATGTATGTGTGTAGGTGTGTGTGTGTGTGTGTATATATATATATATATATATATATATATATATATATATATATATATATATATATATATATATATTATCCCTCTTTCCTGATCTGCCAGCACTATACGGATGCTATCTAAAAGCTTATATTTGCATAGGACTAGGCAGGTTCTCTTTGCCTCTATGCCAGTGCCTAAAGTGGTACTGAACTCAAAATCCTTAGATACTGTATGGTGGCTGCATTTTCTTATTTTAGGTTGTTTTTCCTTTATTTTCACTCATTGATCAAGCCAGAATGTCTGTCTGTTTTTTTTTTCAACCACCTTTATCAGATTGAGCTGTCCATCAAAAATGGCACTTAAAAGGTTGAGACCAACCATTTAACATTGACCGGGGTAACTAAAATCGGCTTTTGTTCAGTTATTCAAAACATTTTGGTGTCCCCAGTACAGTAATAGAGGGTAAATCTCCCAATGGGGACACTAGTTCTGGTGACCTGGGGCATACCAAGGGATTCCCTATTAATTTGCAGGGATTTCTTCTCACTTCCTGTTTTGGCTATGGGACAGGAAGTGAAGGGAAATGTCCCTAATGCGACACAGAAGGCAAAAAAAACCTAACAAGGTTTATTAACCCTCCCTTATGCTATCCAATGTTAAAAAAATAACATTGCTATCTAAATCTGCAACTGCATCTAACCCCCCCCCCCCCCGATTGACTATGATGCTGTCCAAAAGTGTGTCCATTGCTTCTCCATCCATAGTGGAGACACCTTGAGAGAGGAAGTGTGATACTGGCCAAATCACTAGGCGACGACAAAAGGAAAAAATCCTTAAAAAAAATAAAACGAATGCAGGGTTGATAAGCTGCCACAGGAAATGTCACCTCCTTTGTAGGAGGCGGCAGTAGCCTTGTGTGCCCCATAGCTGGCAGTTTGCTTTTTCACTGGCCTCCATTTTGGGATTGGAGATTTGGGTAGTGCTGTTGAAGGTAGGACCTGCCACTTTCAGATATCTGCTATATTGCCCTTGTAGTACTTTGTTGCTTGGAACGGTACTGCATTGTTCCTTTTCTATTAATTGAAAACAAATATAGAGACACTCACAGGTTTTACAGCAGAGATAAATTAAAGCAACTGCATTTTATTGTCAACATTTCTCAGTCATTCTTTTTCAAAATGGTATTCAATGGTTCTCTAACATTGGTAGTTTGTAAACTATTTGAGGGGATAAGGGACCATATCCAAGCATTTGCTGATGAAATCAGTATCATTAGCAGTTATGAGCATGGGTTTACGAAAGGTCACTCTTCCCAAACCAACCTATTAACATTCTATGAGGAAGCAAGCTGCCATCTGGACAGGGGTAGGCCAGTGGATGTGGGGTATCTAGATTTTTCAAAAGCATTTGATACAGTCCTCAACAAACGCTTAATCAACAGACTGAGGTTGGTGGGTATAGACCATAGGGTTTGTTTTTGGATAGAAAATTGGCTGCGGGGGGTGAGTCCAAAGGATGAGGATAAATAACTTGTACTCCGAATGGTTTAGAGTGGTTAGTGGGGTACCCCAAGGCTCTGTCCAGGGACCAATTCTCTTTATTTATAAATGGTATAGAGGATGGGATGAATAGCTCAATCTCAGTGTTTGCTGATGACACAAAAATATGTAGGGCAATAACATCACAGTAGTATATAGAAACATTACAAGAGGACCTGAATAAATTAATGGAGTGGGCTACTAGATGACAAATGAAGGCTGTGGAACTCTTCCACAACCGGTGGTGTTGGCAGGAAGTATGGATAGTTTTAAAAGACTCTTGGATGTGCATTTTTGTGAAAACAATATCCGGGGATATGGGAAATGAGTTTCTACACACACACACACACACACACACACCACTCACACACACCTACACAGGTTGAACTGGATGGGCTGTTGTTGTATTCAGTCTTACCAACTATGTAACTATTTTTTTACGTAGGTGGTTTTTTTTTTTTTGTTTTGTTTTTTTTTGTTTTTTTTTTAAAGCTCTTGTTACAGGGTTTTTAGGGCTTTTTCATAAATGCTTAATTGCTTCAGAAAACTAACCATAAATGTAATTTCCAGGTTGGAGCTGCACTACGGCCGGCATTTTCACAGGATACACCCTCGGACATTACAGCAAAAGCTTGCCAGGTATAAACGTTTAAGCTCTAAATATTTACAACAAAATTTCTTAGAACATTTCAATGACATTTGTGTATTGTTCTTAGGTGTGTAGTGCCTGGATAGGGAGCCGAGTCGTGAGTGATCTGAATGATCTTCGCAGGGTGCACAACCTCCTTGTCTCCTCATTAGACAAGGTGCAAGCAGGAAAGGGATCTTCAAGTCAGCTTTACCGGGAAAGTGCCATTACTATGGAGAAGCTGGCTGTATTAAAAGCTTGGGCAGAGGTAGGTATGTACGTGATTTAACCAGCTGTTTGTTTTTCTTTCCAGTCCCTGGTAGTTTTCTTCATAGATATTTTTTGAGAAAATGCAAGGCTGTGCTGACATGTTGAGAGACCATATAGCATGGAGTTTCATTGGCCAGTCTTGAAACAATTCGTCCTGAGCCAGCGTATCTACCTTTTTTGCCTGGTTCTTTGTCAGAAAAGCAGCGGAGGTGGATTGACTGACCATGGTACCTTTTTCCCTTTTATTTAACCCTGACCCCTGGGGACTGATTGTAGACTGAGCTGATGTACACTATGCCTGAGACACTAAACACTAGTCAATAGCCTTGAAAATGCCCCCTGTGAACCGCCTGGGTAGTACTTGCAGGAGTAGAGGTGAGCAGGTACTGAAAACCATGACAACTCACAAAGCATATAAACCAACCAACAGGCGATTACAGTTGAACCTATTAAAGTAATAGACTCTGAAATGCCGCTAAACTTAACTATAGCATGTAGAATTTTTACACTCAATTGAGGGTGTTACCCAAACCTCACAACGCTGAAAATATCTTGTCAAGACTTAAAAATATACAAAGGGAACACAATCTATGGATCAAAACAACACAGCTATTCCAGAAGTGGCAGCCATAATGGCAGCTATAACTTCCCATCAGTGCCTATTGCAAAAAAAAAAAGTTCATCTGCAGTCTGATCTGGAGCTTATCAGAAAAGGCTTAAATATGACTAGAGATAGCATCATTGCTATGAAAGAAGGATCAATTATCTGGTTGTATGCTTACTCTTCTAATGCCAGTTCAACAGAGGCCATATCATTTCAAGTTAAAGTGAAAATCAAGGGAAAAAAATATTTTTGATTTGTATATCACAGAACACAGATGAGTTCATATGCATGACTACGTGTGTCATGCTGACACATTCAGGTGAATGGACACTAGCCAAAAAAGGCTGGAATCCCCATCAAGACATGAACCCCCCAGTCTACCTATCCAGATTGGTCATTGCGGCCAGTAGGCCTAGAGAGATTGTACCCAGAATGGGGGCAGCCTGTAACATCTGACTGTTGATGCTGGATACTGTGGACTGAGATCTCCAGTGTACAGTGTACCTGGTGACTGCGCTTGCATGGTGCTCTACGGGTCCAGGACAGTGATTCCCCTGGAGGGCATTCGAGCCCCTGAAGGCCCTGCAGGGCAAGCCTGCCATAATGGGTAAAAACTGGGCCTACTGGAGCTGGTGAGTGCCTCTGTGTATCACAGGAGCAATTTGGCAGTTCTCCCTGACAGTGTTTCCTAGTGTTTTGGGACTTTCTGGGTAGCTTTCTATTATGTGGCTACATTAGTGGTGGCATATCTCAAAAGGGCCAGTCTGGCATGCAATGACATTGTGCATTTCTGCACATGCGGGGGCACGATTTTCTTTGGTACTGGGTTCCTCACACACATACTTGAGCTACCTGAACCTGGTGTGGGGAAATCGGATCACACCACTCACAAAGTCAGACCGATTCAGCCCATTCTGCCTCCAGCCCTGCCCAGCAGCCTTCTAGTTCAACACTAGTGTCAGCTGTGTGGCTGCTTCCCTCCTGGTTCACAGGCCTGTTAACCCTCAGCAAATAATATAGTAGCCTTGCACAGCAGAAAGGTCGGGGGAGGGGTGATGGGTTGGACTCCCAAAGCCTTTTTTTTGGTAGGGAGGATTAGCCTTTAATGGCTTCTCTAAGGGTCATATTAGCTCTGAATCCCCTCCCGTATCTGATATTTCCACTGTTTCAGGGGCACAGTTACCTTGTTTCAAAGGAAGAATTTTCTGCAGCAATATCTGGACTGCATGATCAGCCGTCAGGATTTTCACTGTCTTGGAATGCATGGGAAGCAAACATTGGTGCTTTTCTTCCCTTTATCCCCTTTGGAGGATGAGGTGTTGGACAAAATTCCCCAGAATGGAAGCTGTGGAGGTTATGAAATGTGTGTGTAGATTCCCAGGAGGAAGCTTGGGGGTCCTATCTCGGTCACAGTAGACCATGGTGAGCTTTTTTTCTGGTGGATGTAGTGCACACTAACTTTAAGCTGACATTACTAAAATCCTCTTCCCCTAAAGTCTTTTAATAAGAGAAAAGAAGTCACTGGTTTATGGTTCTGGCAGCCACGTAAAATTTCAAAGCCCTTTTCCGTGCACCCTCACTTACAGGGGTTAAGTATTCTCGCCACGGAAACATTTCACTCCCTACGAAAGAGAAATTCTATTAGAAATGGGGTTCTTCAGCTGTTGACCCAGCTATTTCATACTAAAATAAGACCCTGAGTGTTCTGTAGGATGAGGTTCTGCTCTTTAAAGATGGATAAAAGATTAGAGAACCTCTTTAAGGCGTTGTCCTCTCTGGAATGAGCAGCTATGTAGGCTGCAGGGGCCGCTGTGGGAGTTTGCCATGCCCTTAGGCCAGGTTCTCACTGGTGTGCTGTGATTTGGTCGCTGCACAGGTGTATTGAAGGTTTACGGGTATTTTTAGAAATAGCCCCATTGATTTTTATTAGGTTGCGTGTTTTTGATGCATTTTCTAAAAGTGCACCAAGCAGGACTTTTTAAACTGTGCATACACATGTGCTGCAGCCAAAACGCAGTGCAACAGTGTGATGCCCCCCTAAAGTCAGGGCAAAGAGCATGCTCTGTTCCAGAGAATTAGATCTGGAGGATCCTGCCATTTGGCAGCTCCTGGAAGACTTCCCGAGAAGTTTGAGTTTCTCTGTGGATACTTTGGAAAACTCCATAAGGAATCTTTCACTGGTGGGCACTACTGTATATCCTTCCACATAAGAAGGATCCTATTGAAGTATTGGTCAATGGCACTTCTCTGCAAGAAGCAAATTTGGAAGCTGCCCTTTTGAGGGCGAACCTACCTTTTGAGGTGGAGCCTGGCGGTGGGATTATCGGTGCAACACGTGAGATCTACTGGATTTTGTTATATGCCTTGTGTTTAATCAATACATGTGAGTGCATTGTATGTATGAAGCTGGCGTAGTGCAGTTTTTTCAGACTTACACTTAGGCATACCTCCCAACCGTCCTGGATTCTGTGGGACGGTCCTGCGATTTGAAGCAAGTCCTGAGGCCCCCACGGATCTGGGCTCAAACATCTTTCCAGTCATTGGTTGCCAGGACCACCGGCGTCCTGGCAACCGATGACACTCTTTGCAGGTGCTCACTGTGGCGGAAAGTACCTCAGTGCAGAGCGGCTCTCCCTCCCAGCTCTGCCCTCCGACCCCTGGCTTCAAGTTGTTCCTGTACTGTAAGGTAAGAGCTGGGCCGGCACAAATGGTAGACAGGTTCCCTGGAGGCAGAGTTCACATGGGAGAAGGGGGGGGGGGGGCATCACATGGTAGAGCCCCCCACCATAGAAACATAGAAAAGTGACGGCAGAAAAAGACTGAGTAGTCCATCGAGTCTGCCCCTTTTTATTTATTTATTTATTTATTTTTTTTTTACATTAACCTTGTTGTCTGAGGAGTTTGATTGACCCCCCTTCAAGTTTTGATTAGAATCTTTCATAATAAAATGACTTTCCCACCAACTACTAACCTTATTTGATGGTTGTCTCCAACACTCTGTCAGTTGTCATTTACCGAAGTTTGTACGAACCCTATTTGTATTTAGGTATCAGTCTGTTGTTCCAATTACATTTTTTTTTTATTTATTTATTTATTTATTTTTCCCCGTCTGAGCTACCTGATGAGTCAGAAAAAGACGGCAGTGAAAAGATACAAAGATACCACCCCCCGAGATGGTACACTACGGGGGGGGGGGGG
>BLSH010310061.1:277171-289451 GCA_018402905.1 Glandirana rugosa
ACCAACGAGAGTCTGAGGACTGTCTAACGCGTCATATCAGTCACGAGTCTCTCTTTCACAGGATGGGGGGACGTGGTAGTGGATTGTGGGACGGAGGATGGTTACAGTCTGCATGGATGGGGGAAGGGGCGGGGGGTGCAGGTGTGATGGCAATTGCAGAAGAGGAATATTGCTCAGTGGAATTGGGTTTTAAAGGAGCGGAGGTGCATTTCCAGAAGAGGGTGAGGGGGGGTTGGGGGTGCATAGAGTGAGAGCATGCACAGGCTTTGTAAAGTGGAAAAAAAATACAGATGTAGTGGTGAAGGGGGTGCACAGCCTTGGTAGGGAGAAGGAAGGGCATGCAGGTGCTGTGTTGACAACAGCTGACATTGGTAGGAGGCAGGGTGTTAGGTGATGGTGCAGGGGGGTAGGACACTTTCTCTCTGAGCACTGACTATACTGCGCAATCTGTCAGGAGTCTGAGAGCAACCAGAGTAAGAGATGACTGCAGCAGTAGAGAAGCCTTTAGGCATTTCTCATTACCTTGGATAGTTTCTCCGGCACTGTAAACAGGGAAGTGGGGGGTGGGGGCACTTCTATACATCATCCTGGCTGACCGCTTTTGTCAGTAGAGGAATAGAGGATTGTGTGATGGCAGCAGTTGGAGATGTACCTACCCTTTTTAAAAAAAAAAAAGTTTGAGTGACAAAATATTCACAAACCTTGTCAAAAACATATCGCTGCAACTGAGATGGCAATGGGCATACAATAGATAAGTAGTGGAAAACTATATCAAAGTTATGAAATTATAGTCACAAACATTCATCCCTTAGTGCAGAGATAGGCAACCTTGGCACTCCAGCTGTGGTGAAACTACAAATCCCATCATTCCTGTACCGCTAGGAGTCATGCCTGTGATTGTCAGGGTCTTGCAATGTCTCATGGGACTTGTAGTTTCACCAGAGCTGGAGGGCCTTGGTTGCCTACCCCTGCCGCAGTGTAACATTAGACACCATCTCTCAAAGTTGGGAAAATGCACTTTTTTTTTTCTTTCCCCTTTCCTTAAACTTCCTATTCCCCAAACCCCCCCCCCCCCCCCCAATTTTTACCAGATCCCGAAGTGGATACTCTGTCCCCTTAATTCTGGCAAGTGTGCAATACCATACCCCCAATAAAGATCACTGAAGCAGACCTATCACGTCTCAGATCTATGTATGTATCTCAAATAGCCACCTCTCCTAATGTATCAGTGGAGTCTACCCACTGAAACCAGACCTTTCTGAACTTTTTGGGGGATCCTCGTGCCTCGTATGCCGTACAAGATAGTGGAATACCATAATTTTACAACTTTCATCCACACCCCTAACGTCAGCCTTTCAGTATATATTCACCTCCTTGCTATGAGCTTGGGGACACAAAAGAAACGGAGTCTGAAGAACAGTTTCGTAGCTGCATCCATTTTCTCAGCCTCAATAATTCCCAGCAGACACAGCCAGGGGGAGCATACATTAGGAAGACCAAACTTATCAGCTATGAATTCCGTCACCATAGACCATAAAGGCCTTCTCCTAGAGCACCCCCACACCATGTGTAGAAAAGTTCCTTCAGCTAGTAGACATTTATGACAAGCTGCAGCATCTCTTTTACACATATGGAACAAGCATACAGGTGTATAGTACATCTGATGTAGAAACCGCAACTGAATCATCCTATCCATGGAAGATATGACAGTGGTGAGATAAGTATCAAGCACCTCCTTCCACATCTCCTGATGTACCTCCCTTTGGCTTCTTGTAAGCACTATAACGTGACTACACAGTGCAGCCAGACCCCCTCTTCCTTCCTTAGAAATGTCTTACAATCTTATTGGCCAGTAGAGCAGAAGAAGTAGGAAGTGGAAGAGCAAGGAGGAGGGGAACTTGTCAATGTAGGCAGAATCCCCCAATGGCAAAGAAAAACTGACTTGGGCATTATTCCCAGTGGAATATGTGTAGTCCCAGTAAAATTATTTTCTTGGAGGCTGTTGAGGGACTCCGGTTCCTTTTCTCTTTGCTTATGGCTATTTCATTGGTACTACTTATGAAATTGAGGGTTATACCACATAGCTGTCCTACAATTTGCTTGTATTGTCCAAGCCTCCTTTAGGCAGCAGCATAATCCAACTGTTAAAACATCCTGCGTTCCTCAATGGACTCTGAGAAAAGTATATGGCAAGCACATTTTTTTTTCTTAAAGTGGATGTAAACCCACCACTCACCCAGTATAAACAAATGGCACAGTATTAATGTATATATACATGCAAGCCTCCTGCATCTATCCCTATCTTGCAAATGCCCTTCCTGTAAGCACTAGCAGCACTGTAAAACTCTGAAATCAGTGGGTTTCTCTATTTGCTGGAACTCGGTGGGTGTAGTTGTGATGTCACAAGCCTCCCCACCCACCTCTATACTGAGAGATTGAGGAGGGAGAAGGGAGTGTAAAACTTTCTCTGTTCCGTGAAGGAGATGTGTATTTCCCTGTTAGTCGGACTTTCTCTTCCTGAAAAAAGATAAGGTCATTACTCACAGTTGGGTTAACTCTTTGTGGCAAGACTGGGCACAGATGACATGACATGCTCTACTCTACCAGGCAGAATTATTAATTAATTAATTTTTTTCGGGTTTACATCCACTTTAACCCCTAATACTAATGTGTCCCCAAAGGGGGAGTGTCTAAAGTATTGATGCTGAAAGTCCACACGACTCCGTTAAGATCTTTACCCTGAAAATAAAAGTTCCTTATTAAATTGGTACTATGTACACTTTTAGAAAGTAATGACTGAAAAAGTCTAACTTTAGTTTCTTGTTTTTGTTAAAAATAATGTTTTGTATGCATAGGTGGAGCATTTTATACCCCAGAAACAATTGATACAGCAAGACTACATTACCGCAATTCTTGGGCTCCAATTCTGCATGCTGTAGCACTTTGGCTGAATTCGGCAGGGTTTAATAACTTTGAAGTCACAGATGAAGCAACAGTGTTGGGATCCCAGAAACGGAACCCTACCATTACAATGAACCAACTACCAGGAACACCACCCAGCCCCAAGTCCCTATTAGAGCTTAACAAGGATAGAATGCATCTTATATTAGGTAGGTAATTCATATTTTTGTAATGCTGTCGCGCTGTTAACGCTTTTACCTGCCCGTACTTTGCATGTAAATGACAGATGAGCAGTAGATTTGTTCAGTAGTGTGGATTACACAAGTGGCCCAAAAACAAAACCTTATTTGTGTCCTTAGGTATAAGCATCCAGTTTTTTTGTACACCACGACCCGATGAACCCATTGAACATGTTACAGCCTGTCTGCAAGCTTTACACATACTTCTGGATTCTCCCTTTGCTAGAAGTCATATAGCAGACGATCAGGTATATTTTAAATGTTTTCTTTTAGCAATTATACAATTTGGTTTGGTCTTTCTGTGTGTCTCCTCATACATTATAAAGTGTGTTTGGTTAAATTTCTTTTCTAAACTGCAGTAGTTGATTCAGGGACATACTAAAGCTGGCCATTTCGCTTTGAGCTGGCCCTGTCATCACCCTCCCACCCGACATCCTTCGATGGAGCCAGGGGAAAAATTGTGGGCCGAACAGCAACTTCATCCGTTCATTTGCACCGTCTGTCAGGGTATTCTGACAGCCACTTGCGATGGTTGAAAAAATACAATGCTAAAAATGTAGATGGACGCATCTCTTGCATTGCGTGGATGGAGGAATCTGTTAGATTTTGTTTTGTTCAGCCTGCAGCCAGAAAAAAAAGGATTCAGTCCACCCAGAAGTGTTGAATTTCTTTTCAATATTTTTCCCATGCGTAGATCTCTGCAATACATTAATGAAATCAATGACACAAAGCACAATCATATCTGTTTAAAAAATTATGTTGTTGGCTCTGGTGACAGGATCTATTTAAATAACTGTATGCTTGGTTAAACCTCATTACTCTTACGTTCACTGACAGACACAGCTCTTCTTATGACACATCCGCGCCCGTCGGATTGGTGAATAGATCCCTCTTCCGTCTTAGGGCGTGGAGAGTGGGCACCTGGGCAGCTTCTAAGGTAGCCGGCCGGTGGGGGCCTATTAGTGGGGACGCTCCTGGGGTGGTCATCTCCCGTTCCCCCCCCCCGCAGTACCGCACCCCACACTGACCGTTCGGAGAGTTCATTTGGCGGTTCGCTGCTATTTGGTGTGGATCACCGTTCGTTCGTCCGCCAACCGCGCCATTTTGCCGTAGCTCGGCTTGTGTTGATGACAGCAGCCATTGTTTGGTAGCCCATGCGGTTTTCAGCCTGTCCTATGGCAGCCCCCAGTGGTCATTCTCGGTATTACAGGTAGGTGATAAAAACAGCAGAAGCACTTCCGTTTTTGCTTGGACAACGTCGCTGACAGACGGCGGTGCAGGCTCTTGAAGTGCAGTGGATTTTTGGCATTGCTCATTCTGGTCACAATGCTGAGGCATTTAAAACAGCAAGTATAAGTGGCTATCCCTGGGTGCTGGTAGCGGTGGGTGCAATCCTCCCGGGTCTCCCTGGCTGATTGGTGGGGTAGAGGTGGTGGTCAGATAGTGGGGGTGCCGGAAGTCTGGGATGTCAGAGGCTGGCAGTGCTATGGCAGGGGCACCTGCGGAGCAGCAATCCACCCCGGGAACCTTGGTGTCCTTGGAATAGCTGAGGGCGGTATTTGGGGAGTTCTTTCCGGGGGGCCTCAAAAAATGCCCGCCCCCCTCATTCTTCGAGGGAGGATTCGGAACCAAAGAGCGCCTCGGTGGTCACGGGAACCCCCGTGGACCTGTCAGAAGGTGAACTGATACCCTCAGACGGCGAAGGTGGTCAGGAGGCTCCATTTTCACGCGACAAAGCGATAGTGGCCGCTTTGATCACTGATATCCGCGACTCCATGCGACTTGACCAAGCAGGGGAGTCGCTTGACTCCACATATATTTGTGGATCGCTTAAGCCCTCTAGGTCCCCTAGGGCCTACCCTTATGATCAGGTGTCTGAACAGGCGGTGTTCAAGGAATGGCTACGGCTGCAAAATTCCTTTGCTTTACCCAAAAGCTTTGCTGTTCGCTACCCCTTTGAGGATAGCTTTACTAAGAGATGGGCTTCCCCAGCAGTGGACCCACCGGTGGCCCGTCTAAATAAGGCAACGACTATTCCCTTGGAGGGGTCTCCGTCTTTTAAAGAGGCACGGAAGAAGCACTGTTCTTGTTGGCTGGGTCAGCCATGGGGCCAGCTCTGGTGGCTGCTATGGCGGCACAATCTCTTCACGAGCACGCTGCCACACTGCACACCGGTTTAACTTGTGAGTGTGCACAGGCTGAGGAGCAACGTGCACAACACTTGGAAGAAGGTCTCCGCTACATATGCGATGCGGCCTTGGACCTGCTTCTTATACTGTCAAAGATGTCTGTTTTTGCAATTGTTATCAGGCGGGTGCTGTGGCTCCGCTCTTGGTCGGGCGACCAGGCTTCAAAGAAAGCTCTTACAGATCTTCCCTTTCAGGGAAGGGCGTCTGTTTGGCCCACAGTTGGATGAAATCATTAAGGATTTCACAGGAGGGAAGAGTACTTTCCTTCCGGAGCCAAAACGGTGGGATTTTCGCCGTAGGCAGGGCCCTGTTTCTTCAGGTCAGAAGAAGTTTTTTCGTGCACCCGGCTCAGCGGGTAAGGGCTTCAAGTCCGGTAAGGCTTCCGCTGGGTCCGGTAAAAGGCCCTGGCAACATAAGTCCGAAAAAACGAAGTATAAATCAACCTCTGCATGATGGGTTACCGCCCGACTCACGGGTGGGGGGCCGATTGCTGGGGTTCGCAGACAGATGGGCTGCCCACATCACCGATCGGTGGGTGCTGGAGGTGGTGTCCTCCGGGTACAGGATAGAGTTCATCTCTCTACCCCCAGAAAGGTTCTTCCCTTCAAACTTAAAACTCCCTCAGGGGCGTCGGGAGGCGTCGGAAGGCACTTCTGGGCACCGTTCGGGTGCTTGCCGAACGGGGTCATTGTACCGGTACCCACGGTGGAAAGATTTCACGGGTTTTACTCAAACCTCTTTGTGGTGCCAAGAAGGGCGGTGTCAGGCCAGTTCTGGACCTGAAGGCACTAAACTGCTTTGTAAAGACAAAGAGATTCAGGATGGAGTCCATCCGCTCGGTTGTGGCCGCCCTGCACCAAGGGGAACTCATGGCGTCCCTGGATATCAGGGAGGCGTATCTTCACGTTCCAGTTTGTCGCAGTCACCACCATTTTCTACGCTTCGCAGTGGGAGATCTGCATTACCAGTTTGTGGCACTTCCCTTCGGGCTGGCTTCGTCTCCCCGAGTGTTCACCAAGGTGGTGGCCCCGATGCTGGCACTGTTGAGACAGAGCGGTATCGTGGTGGTAGCGTACCTCGACAATTTACTCCTGAGAGCAGGGTCAGCTGCGGCTCTGGAGGAGAACGTGATGATCACGGTGTCCACGTTAAAAGAATTTGGTTGGCTGATCAACCTGCAGAAGTCATTGTTGACTCCATCCTACCGGCTGGAATAACTGGGTCTGATTCTGGACACGGTGCAGGCAAGGGTGTTTTTACCGCCGAGCAAGCTCCTGACATTACAGGCAGCAGTGCGAACCCTGTTATCACGCCAGTGGTCCTCCTTACGGTTCTGTATGCGAGTGTTGGGGCTTATGGTGTCGCTGTTCGAATCGATACCTTACGCCCAGAGTCACACTCGGCTCCTGCAGAAGGCGTTCTTGTCGCAATGGGACAAATCTCCCCTATCCCTAGACAAATTGATCAGGTTGGATCATCAGTCCCGAGGATCCTTGATTTGGTGGATTCGGGCTCCAGCCCTAAAATTGGGAAAATGTTTTCTCCCCCTCAATTGGTCGATAGGAACGACGGATGCCAGCCTGTTGGGCTGGGGAGGGGTCCTGGGGCAGTTCTCTGCCCAGGGTCGTTGGTCAGTTCAGGAAGCTTGCCTTCCGATAAATGTACTGGAACTGAGAGCGATCAGGCTTTGTCTGTCCCGTTGGTCGGCGAGGTTGCAAGCCCTCCCTGTCCGGGTTCAGTCGGACAATGCCACGGCTGTGGCATATGTGACCCATCAGGGCAGTACGAGAAGCTCGGCAGCAGCCGCGGAGGCGGCTCTGATCCTTCGGTGGGCAGAACTTCACGTGCCAGCTCTCTCTGCAATCTACATTCCAGGCGTTGAAAACTGGCAGACGGACTTTCTCAGCCACCGGACTCTGGATCAGGGGGAGTGGTCCCTACATCCAGAAGTGTTCCGCCAGATTTGCCTCAAGTGGGGCACACCAGAGGTGGACCTCATGGCCTCCAGGTTCAATCACAAGGTACAGACCTTTGTGTGCAGAACAAGAGATCCGTTGGCGGTCGCCTCTGATGCACTGGTAGCACCCTGGGGTCTGTATCGGCTACTGTACATCTTTCCTCCCCTAAAGCTTCTACCGCGGGTTCTGCGCAGGATAGAAGCAGAGGGAATCCCAACAGTCCTGGTAGCTCCGGATTGGCCTCGGCGTCCTTGGTACGCCGACGTGGTGCGGATGGTGACAGATGTTCTGTGGCGTCGCGGAGACCTACTGTCTCAGGGGCCCAATTTGCACCCTGCTTTACCCTCGCTGGCTTTGACGGCTTGACTATTGAGTCCCAGGTGTTGAGGGATAGGGGTGTCTCGGACTCTGTGATCCCTACTATGATTGAAGCACAAGGGTACTTCACGTAAGATTTATCATAGGACCTGGAAGGCCTATATTGCCTGGTGCGAGACAGGGGGTTGGAACCCCCGCTCTTATACAGTGTCCAGAGTACTGAATTTTTTTACAGCAGGGACTGGACAAGAACCTGGCGTTAAGTACGCTTAAGGTTCAGATTTCGGCCCTGGCGGTTCATTTTCAACGGCCCTTGGCGTCACATTCGTTGATCCGAACATTTGTACAGGGTGTACGTCATGTGGCCCCTCGGATACGGTCGCCTCTGGCGCCGTGGGATTTGAATCTGGTGCTTTCTGTGCCACCATATGAAAAGATCAGGGACATACCCTTGCAGCTGTTGTTGCAGAAAGTGGCCTTTTTGGTGGACGTTACATCCGCTAGGTGGGTGTCCGAGTTGGCAGCATTATCCTTCAAATCACCTATCTTGGTCCTTCATAAGGACAAGGCGGTTTTGCGACCTTCCCCTTCGTTTCTTCCGAAGGTGGTTTCTTCTTTTCATTTGAATGAGGATATTGTTCTTCCCTCATTGTGCCCGCACCCGTCGCATCCCAAGGAAATTGAACTACATTCTTTGGATGTGGTGAGGGCTTTGCGGGTGTACTTGTTTTCTACAGCTTCCTTTCGGAAGTCTGATTCTTTATTTGTGCTGGCGGAAGGGTCGCGCAAAGACATGACGGTCTCATCAGCTACCATTTCTCGTTGGATCAGGAAGACTGTGACTCATGCATATGAGGTTCGAGGCAAGGTTCCCCTGTTTCCAGTCATGGCTCATTCCACCAGGGCAGTTAGTACTTCCTGGGAGTTTAGACACCAGGCCTCTGTGTCTCAGGTGTGCAAAGCGGCTACTTGGGCCTCAGTGCACACGTTTACTAAGTTTTACAAGATTGATGTTTCAGCATCTGAGGATACTGCCTTTGGCCGCAAAGTATTACAAGCGGCAGTTTAGGCGCAGATGGCGCCGCCTGAGAGGGACTTTTCTGTTGGGTACTGTTATTATAGTTTGCCCACCCCTCTTGATTGGCACAGCTTTGGGACATCCCCATGTGTCATAAGAAGAGCTGCGTCTGTCAGTGAACGTAAGAGTAAAAGGGATTTTATTATAACTTACCGTAAAATCCTTTTCTCGGAGTTCACTGACAGGCGCAGCACTGACCCCTCTGTGGAGTTTGTACGACTTGTTACGAACTGATGTGCTATGCAGAGCAGTGGGATTATATGCGAAGGTGAGGACGGCCCCCTGGGAGGGGCCAACCTATGCTTTTGTTTTATTTTTGCCTAGTCTACTCCTAGTGATATGAGCATAACCCCACGTGTCATAAGAAGAGCTGCGTCTGTCAGTGAACTCAGAGAAAAGGTTTTTACGGTAAGTTATAATAAAATCCCTTTTTTCTCACCTGTAAATGTTAGGAAATTTAATACACATTGTTGGAGGACATGTAGTGAATGATAGAACCATTTTGATTTGCTGCTACAGTTTACTGCACAACATTTCTTCTGGCATTCTTTTAGAAGACTTGGTATGTATTTACTATCCCTCATCTAGATTATGATGAGCATCTCACCTTCTCTGCAATTCCTCCTACATTCCAGTTGGTATTTTTTATCCTTTTTATATTTCAGTGTTTTTATTGAAAAGATCTGGTATTGACAGAACTATCTTGTACACAAAAGGCAGTTCACCTATTGTCACCATGTCAAAAGCATGAATTCCAGTAGTATGAACAAACAAGAATAAACATGGTCCATGAGCAGAAAAAAGGGATATACAGTAGTCATGGGATGTTCTCAGATAGGCATTTGAAGATTAGAAACTCTATCAGACAATGTCAGGGAACAGCAAACAAACACCTGATCTGCTAAGGATCAGGAACCTAAGGCCTCATTTACACTGCTGCTGGTAAACGGACGTTTAGAGGCATTTGGGTGTTTTTTTCCACTGCCCCTGAACTTTCCTCTGTTCTCTTATCAGTACATTTACACAGGGTTTTTTAAGGTTGTTTCAAGGCAGTTGAGTTTAAAGGCTTTTTTTGGAACGCAAAAAAATGGGTTCAGACGCCAGTTCAGAGGCATTTGAAGCGCCAAAAAGCTTGTAAACGCCGCTAAACGCTGTAACTTGCGTCTAGGAACGTTTGGTTTACAGTCGTTTCCATTTGAAAAAAAAAATATTTCTTCAAAATCGCTCCTAGACGCAAACGCCGCTAAACGCCGCATGCAAAACTCGGCAAAATGGCCATTTTAGACGCCGGCTTCTAGCTGTCAAAAAAATCGTTCAGGGGAGGTTAACATAGCCTCCCGTGTAAATGGAGCCTAACAGTTCTAATCAGTAGCCAGGAAAGTAACCATGTATGATAGATAAAGTGTAGGAACCGAAGTTTGGTATAGGGAAATAGGAAGGGAGGGGGTGGAAAGGGAATAGTGGATAAGGAGTAACAAGGGGGGGAACCTTTGTATCGATTTCTGAGAATGTCATCAACAACAGAACCTTTTAAGGCTATAAAGACAACCCAATATGCATTGAATTTAAACAATGTAGAAAAAAGGAGGAAAAGAGGAAAAAAGTGAAAGGAAAGAAGGTCAGCCCGGAACTCATTACTGAACCGAGATATGACAGATCCACGGGTCCTATATTTTATCGCATTTTTTAGAGTTATGGAGTTTGAGTGATTTTGTCATTGACCATAATCCAGTTAAAGCGGAGTTCCACTCATTTTTGTGTTTATTAAGTCAGCAACTACCAAAAGTGTAGCTGCTGACTTTTAATAAGCACATACTCACCTGTCCCATGGTTCAGCAATGCGGCCATCCGAACCCTCGCTTCTCTTCCTTTGCCTCTCCGTGGCGCCGGCATTGCAAGTGTGGGCACCCGGCTGTGACAGCTTGCGGCTTCACAACCAGGTGTGCACTGGGCATGCATGAGTCGCACTGCGCCTCCCCAGTGGCCGGGCAATTTTGGTCCCAGAAGATTGCAAGGAGGAAGGGGGAGAGGAGAACTTCCGCTCCAGCTGCCTAGGTGTCTCGAGCTGAAGTGGGAGCAGGTACCTGCCAAATCTAGGTACATGTACCCCCCCCTCCCCCCAAAAAAAAAAAAATGTCCCCTTTAGAATAGAACTCCACTTTAAGTTTACTCTTTCCAATGCCTAGCAATAATAACCCTCGTCGCCAACAGTATATACGTGATCAACTTCACTGATTTCCTGGGCACTTCAGCAGGTAATTTATGAAACCGAGCAACCTCTGGGGATCTACAGATATTCACCTCCGTCACTGATTTATTTAAATATCCAGATCCTTAGTCACAAGTGTGCACTGCCACCAGATATGATGCATTGTCCCCAACTGACCACAATGTCGAAAACAGGCGATGTGGACAGATGCATTTTGGCCACCCAAATAGGGACCAGGTACCAATGCAGAAGTGTTTTATAGTTTGCTTTAATGAGTGTTGCATTGATGGAGACTTTTGATAAAGCATAAGCAATATCCTACCGCTCATTTTTTTTTAACATTTTAAACGTTGAAATGCAAATGAAAACCCTAGTTCAGACAAGCATACAGTCTTACCCAAGTTTTTTTCTTCAGTCACTGATCCATCATTGCTTTGTCATCTGACAAGACATTCACTTTCGCAGAATATACATCTAACCTATATTTCTTACCTCCTCATTCTACACCCAATTCCCCTAGATGGCAAACCAATGCAGGCTACTTTTTTTTTTTTTTTTTTGCTTAAAGCAGTAGTAAACCACACAAAATAGTGGGCCCCTGGAGAATTATATCATTGCATACTAGCACATTATGACCGGCTTGCTTTGAAACGAAGCCCTCCAGCAGCTCGCTGTCACCGCTTTACAGGGCTTCCACCTTCATCCGTTCTTCTTCCAGGTTTGCGGGCTCCAGCTGTTTGAATGGCCGAGCCGCGGTGACATCACTCCCACAGCACAGCTGTCTCAATGGATGGCATGCCACCCATTGACCGCACAATGCGCCGGCGACGTCACCCGCTGCTACTAAAGTAAACATCGCCTAAACAGTGCATGTTTAGGAGAGATATTTACTGTGGCTACAGGTAAGCTTTATTATAGACTACCTGTAGGTATAAATAAGTAGGGTTTACTACCACTTTAAAAGCAGTATGTACTTGTTTTTGAAACATTTCATATTATCTGTGCTATTATCCTTTTGTAATGTTTTATATTTTACTAGAGATTATGATGCTATAAAAAATAATAGTATAATTTATGTCCTGCACTGACTGTTTTGAATGTATAATTCAGATCTAGTGGTTTACCACTGCCTTTTTTTGTGTCCATCACAGATTGTTTTGCATTTGTAATACAACATTTCATTTCCTCTATATTAGGTGATTGGAGTGGAACTTTTAAATGTCCTTCATCGTCTTCTACTGACCTATAACCCACCTAATGTCCAGCTATTGGTTACCAATGTAGTACAGCAAACTGTGAGGGCTGCACAGGACAAATTACAAGAGCAAAGAAATGCTCAGAGTAAGGCTGTTTATTTAGTTTTTTTTTTTTTTTTTTTTTTTTTTTTC
>BLSH010310061.1:300526-317774 GCA_018402905.1 Glandirana rugosa
TATGTAGTTTACGTCAATATTTTCCTGTTTTTTACTTAAACAGAGTTGTACCATGATGTCAAATTTGTCGTATATATGAACCTTTTACGAACCTACGTACACTCTTATCTGTGTAAGTTCCTCGGCGATATACTCGTCCTAGAACCCCGATAAAGAGTCTATAGGGTTGTACAAAGCCAGTTAGGAAGTAGTCCCCTAACACACGTAGCGCGTCTTGTTACTAACACGACAGACATTGTTTCAAGTTAGTATGTCCTGTTATAATAGTACGTAAATCTCTAAATCGAAACTTGGTCGATGGTACTTTCAGTTAAGATGTAAGTGATGGTTCACCTTAGCTTTTTCTTACCTTTTGTCCTTTCCCCATGGGAATGCATTCTTACCAAACTACCTGCATTATATACTAAATCTCTAAATGCATGATAATATTGTCCTGTATGATTGAACTTTGTTACAGACAGCACAATCATTGTTCTGCGCGATGCACACAATCCCCTGATGAAGGATTGACCGAAACATGTTGGGATATCTGAGAAATAGCCCCAAGATCCTGCTCATATAGCGGCTCCTTGAATGTGTCTATTCTCACATGCATCCAAGCATTTTCCAAGTATATATGCTGTTTAAACTGTAGTACCATGTTGAGACAAATTCATTTTTTGTCCTTTTATAACTGCATTTGATGTATGTATTGTTTGTATTCAATTTTTGATTTTGATTTTGTAAATCCATACACAATTTGAAGTGGACGGGGAACCTCATGTCCCAGCTCACTCCAATGTTGGAATACAATATATATTATATGTTTTTGTATTAATAAAACTATATATTTTTTTTACTATTTCTCAATTCCTTTTTTGTACCCTATACACCAACTGCCTGTAAAGTCCAGGGGATAGCATACAATCTGGGAGTTTATCCCTCTTTTTGAATTTCTAAATTACAGGACGTGGCAGTATTTTTCTGTCCTCACAGAACCACTCTCCCCCTGAATTTATTCCTAATGGAAGCCTGCGCTGTCTTTGGGAGATTAAAACTGTTCTCCAACAGATGGCAAGGAGGGAGCATGTTTTGGCTATGTGTATGATTTTTGCTGGTAGTATTTTAGGTGCAGAGATTTTGACAAATTGCATGTTTGTCTTCTAGGCCAAAGCTTCTGCCAAAGTTGGGTCAGGAAGGAAATGCCTTCCTGCAAAAAAGTTCTAAAGGACTCCTGGCTCAAACCTCTTTTCAGGTCCTGCATTGCGGATCTTGTTAAAGAGGAAGCGGCACAGGAGTGCAAGGAGTTCTCTTCAGTTAGAAAAGGATTAGCAGAGACAATGGGATCAGTTCGTTCCCTTATTAAGAGGCGGGGCAAAACACAGCCAAGACTCCCGTCCGGATCCTCTGCCTTCTACCTCCTGCCTGAAGGAGGAATCAGAGGAATTGAGTGGTAGCTTCTCTCCCTCAGAGGACTTTGAGGGGGAGGACGTGGAAGAGGAGGCTAGAGCCTCTCGTTATAAGCTCTCACTAGAGCAGGTGGATAGTCTATTGAAGACGGTTTACACCACCCTAGAGTTACAGGAGGAAAAAGCTCAGCTTTCGGTTCATGATCGAATGTATCAGGGCATGGAAGGATCTAAACAGAGTATTTCCTGTCCAGAAACAAAGCTGCGTTTGGAACAAAAAAAACTAAAATCGACGCAGCTTTCTCCCAGGTCTCAAGGCGGACTAAATTTTGGCCTTTGAAGGCATGGGAGTGTTGAAAGCCATGGACAAGAGGGCAGACTCGCTCTTGCGGAAAGCATGGGATTCCTCCTTATCTAATATGAAACCAGCACTGGCTTCCACAGTAGTCGCTAGGAACCTTGAATGTTGGTTAGAGAAACTGAAGGGCCATGTAGAAGCAGGTACCTCCAGAAAAAGATCTGTTGGAATCTTTTCCTACGCTATTAAATGCTGTAAAGTATATGGCTGATGCATCAGCTGAATCAGTCAGAATGTCAGCAAGGTCGCCAGCTTTAATTAATTCAGCCAGGCGAGCGCTATGGCTCAAGACCTGGTCGGGCGATTCAGCATCGAAGGTAAAGTTGTGTGGCATTCCCTTTACAGGGGATTTACTTTTTGGGCCGAAGTTGGTGACTGTATTAGACAGAACAGCCGATAGGAAAAAGGCCTTCCCGCAGAAAAAGAAGGGGTTACCGCTACGAAAATTTTTTCGTAATTTTCGTTCAGACTGGGTTATCACCTAGAGTTTTCTCGGAGTCCCCCACGGCAGTTTTACATCACAAAGCTTCAGAGGGATCGGGAAAAAGCCCTGGCTATGACGTCCCTACTCAGGGATCTGAAGCAACAGGGGGTCGTCATACAGGTCCCGGAAGAGCAGGAAGGGGCAAGTTTCTATTCTCAAGTTTTCTAGTGGAAAAGCCGACTGGGAATTTTTTGCCTAATCCTGAATTTAAAGATCCTGAACCGCTCGATAAGGTACAAAAGGTTCAGGATGGATACCATTTTTTCGGTACGGAATCTGCTCACGCCAAACTGCTTTATGGCTTCGATCGACCTGAGGGATGCTTACCTGCACTTTCCCATCGAGAGTCGGCTCAAAAATTTTTGAGATTTGCAGTAAGCAGGGAAGGAAGAGTGAGCCACTTTCAGTTCAAGGCTCTGCCCTTCGGCCTCTCGTCCTCTCTCAGGATATTCACGAGGGTGCTTGCAGAGAGAGTCCCATCTGGAGTCTTTAGAAAAGAGTATTAGGTTAAGCTCAAAGACAAGAAGGTCCCTTTGCTGGTTGGGAAACCAAAAGAATTGTCAGTGGGTCTTCCTTGGGTCACGACAGCTACCCAGTACATAACTACAGACGCAAGTGCATGGGGGTGGGGAGCCCACCTGGGAGAACTAACAGCCCAGGGCGAGTGGTCCAAGGTAGACAGCAGTAGGTCATCCAACTGGAGGGAATTAAAGGCGGTGCATTGGAGCCTCCTATCCTTCCAGCAGTCCTTACTAGGGCAGCATGCTCGGGTATTTTCAGATAACATGACTGCGGTTATATACCTGAACAAACAGGGAGGAACGAGGAGCAGGTCCCTGATGGAACTGATACATCAGATATTATCTTGGGCAGAGGCAAACTTTGCCTCGTTCTCAGCAGTTCACCTAAAAGGTACGGAAAATCTCCTGGCAGATTTCCTCAGCAGGAGGAGGGTCAGAGACTCCGAGGGGGCACTAAATGAAGAAGTGTTCCAAATGATTACCGCAAGTTGGGGATAACCCACGGTGGACATGTTTGCGAACCAAGAGAATGCAAAGGCACCGGCATTCTTTTTTCTCAGGAGTGGATCAAGCGATAGGTCTGGATGCCTTGGCCCACAAGTGGGGAAAAGGTCTGTTTTATGCCTTTCCCCCTCTACAGTTGATTCCTCAAGTGTTGGAGAAATTCAGGAGAGAGGAGTCGGATCTCATTCTGATTGCTCCCTACTGGCCGAAAAGAGCTTGGTTCTCCACCCTGATGAACTTAGCAGTCGAGCCCCCGTGGAGGCCGCCAGGCAGGAAAGACCTACTAAGTCGGGGAGCTGCTCCATCCGGACCCAACGTACCTAAACCTCACAGCCGGGCTTCTGAGGAGGACTTACTGAGGGATAAAGGTCTGTCTAAAAAGTGAGTCGACACCCTCTTGGCAAGTCGAAAGGAGGTGATTAGATCGATTTATTACAAGGTGTGGAAATACTACAACACCTGGTGTTCCGGAAAAGACTTGGAGTTCCTCCATGAGGGAATGGAGAAGAAACTCGCAATCAGTACACTTAAGGCACAGGTGGCGGCCTTATCGGTTTTCCTAGAGCGTTCTTTATCTAGGGAACAGTTAATAATTAGGTTTTTTTAAGGCCATGTCTAGAATTAGACCAGCCTTGGTTAAGTTTTCCCGAGTTGGGATTTATCTTTAGTTCTACAGGGTCTCACAGGGACACCCTTCGAGCCATTAGAAGGAGCAACTTTGAGGTCCTTAACTTCAAAAACAATCCTGTTAGTAGCCGTAACCTCAGCACGCAGGGTTAGTGAAATACAAGCCTTACCAATTAGGGAGCCCCTTTTTAAAGTTTTCCCAGACAGAATAGTCTGAAAAACGGATCCAGCCTTTCTCCCCAAAGTAGCAATGGTTTTTTCATTGTTCACAGGACTTTGTCCTGCCAATTTTTTTGTCCTAGTCCTACAGGACCGGGGGAAGAGACTTTCCATAACCTGGACGTTCGGAGATGTCTCCTAGCTTATCTTGAAAAAAACGAAGGTATTCAGGAAGTCATCATCTCGGTTCATACTAACATGTGGAGCACACAAATGGGAAAAAGCCTCCAAAAGTACTTTAAGTAGGTGGCTTAAGACAAGCTATCAGGGAAGCTTACCTCGCAGTAGGAAAAGAGCCTCCAGTAGGAGTTATGTCCCATTCCACACGGGCAGTAACATCTTCATGGGCAGAAGGAGCCGGGGCATCGCCGGAGCAAATTTGCAAAGCGGCCACCTGGTCCAGTTTTTTCGACATTCATGAGGCACTACAGATTAGACCTCCTGTCGGCTTCAGATCAAGCCTTCGGCAGAAAGGTTTTACAAGATGTGGTCCCGCCCTGAAGTAAGTTCTTGGTTATCATCTCCATTGTGCTGTCCTGAAAGGCGAGAGGAGAAAAACCTTAGTTACACCTACCGGTAACGGTATTTCTAAGAGCCTTTCAGGACAGCAGTTACTTCCCTCCCTTTTATGTGTATATATATATATATATATATATATATATAATAGATGTGTATATGTAGGAGGAGTTGAGATATAATCGCAGGTGCTTGTTGTGTATTTATGTTTTCCAGCATGTCAGAGGAGTTCTTTAAGTTGACTGATGGCATGGTGGAAGCTGCTGCTTTTTAAAGGGGCGTTGTCATGCAGTGTTTCCTGTGAAGAGGTGGAGCTACGCTCTCTCCATTGTGCTGTCCTGAAAGGCTCTTAGAAATACCATTACCGGTAAGTGTAACTAAGGTTTTTTTTTTTATAACAAACATGTTATACTTGTCTGCAATGTGCAATGGTTTTGCACAGAACAGCCACAATCCTTATCTTCAGTGGTCCCCCACCAGTCCTCTGGGCTCCTTTTTATGGGAGCACTCGTGCGTGCTTGATCCCAAGCTGGCTCTATGTGTGCGGCTCTGCCCCCCTGTCAATCACTGGCTGTGATTGACAGTCAAGAGAGCTATTGCCAACATGCATATCACAGGATCGAGATCGGGCTCCTTTAAATATTTGGGGGGGGGGGGGGGGCTGGTAGGGGGAACTGCATGTAGAAGGTTTTTTGCCTTAATGCATAGCATGCATTAAGATAAAGTCTTCTATCCTTATACCTATTTTATTGCAATATTCTAGTGTCCGGTCCAAACTGTATAAAGCCTGTTTGCATTCTTTAATTGTAGATATGTTGTATTTAATATAATACTGCTAAAAGTGCACCAAGTTTAATATATAGCCTTACCCCTTTATTACCATATGCAGGTGACTCCACGCAAACGCCGGATGAAGTAAGCATACTAACTGCTGTTGTACTTTTTCTGTGGTCTACAAGCACTGAGCTTATTGGGGTGCAGTCCTTACAGACTGGTTGTATAAACAGGTTCAAAGCTGCAATGACTTCCAGTGACCCTTGGGTGAGTTTACTGTAAGGAAAATCCAAACATTCTCTGCCTTACCTCTGTCATATAGGTGTTGTAAATATGTTGCTGATTTTTGTAGAATGATGGTTTTAAATGTGAAGAAATAATGTGTATGTGTGAGCAAACTGTTAAATACACAATTGAAATCTAGTTCCAATTGACTCCCTCTTCCACTTGTGATTTTCATTTTTCTAACCATTAATATTTAAAGTGGATGTAAACCCTCATTATACCCAGTGAAGGGAACAGCCCCAGATGATACATATGGATGAAACAAATCTCCCTACATAAGTTTTGCTTGTATACTTCTGCTTTCTATACCCTTTAGAAAGTGCACATTGTGTTATAAATTTTTCCCTAAATGTCTTTCAGGACAGCACCTTAGAGATCGTGGCTCCTCCCACCGTCCAAGGAAACACCTCTTCCACCAAGATTTTATAAGGAGGCTTCTCCCCACCACCTGTCAGTCTTTGTGTTTCCTCCGGCTGGGGGGGGGTGGTGGTATGGGGGCACCTGGTGGGAGCCAGGATCTAATGGGTGGTGTCCTGAGAGACAGGGTTCCTGCCGCCACCTTTTTTTTACCTTGTATGAGATGCTGGTCCTCCCAGTACTACCTAAGGCGGCTGGTGTGCGGGCTCCTCCTCTCCTTTCCATGCTTGGAGAGAGCCTGTACTGTAGGTGGGTGCCTCTCCATGGCGGCGGTGTGAAGCTGTGCCATCTGGTCCGCATGTTGGTCTCGGCGCGCCGGACGTCTGCTGGAGATGCCGCCGGCATCTTGGTAGAGGCTTCTGGTTCCGGTCCGGCACAGAGGCATTATGGAGTCCGGAACCGGCAAAGAAACAGCCACATGCGTGTAGCCAGCCCGCGGTGGAAGCAGGCGCAGCTACAGTGGGGACAGGCAACAGCAAAGACCAGGTAAGAGACTTCCAGACAATCTGCACTATGGGCTTTGCTTTGCCAGGGCCTGTCTGGGCACTGGGAGTCCCTTGTTTGCTTCCTTGTGCACCCGTGGGTAGCATTGGAGGAAATGTTAGACTCGGGGGTACTCTTTTGCTTATGTTTTTTGTTTTGGCAGTCAAAAAGCTCTGATCCGAAAAAGAGGTGCCCTTCATGCAAATCAAAGCTGCCAGAAGGGTGGAAAAGGCCACTATGACAGGAATGCATTGATTCACTTGTTAAAGAGGAATCAACATCAGCATGCAGTGATCTGATTGCTTCAGTTAAAAAAGAGCTAGGCGCCACCATTCAGTCTTTTCGTTTCTCATTAGCAAACCCCCAGGCGAGTTGACCATCTACCTCAAGAGTCCTCGCAAGGTCTACTTTTGGCCCCTCTGGTGGTTACGGAGTCAGATCCCGCTGTCCAGGAGGCACACTCCCCTACTCAGTCCACTGAGGATTCAGAAGGGGAGGGAATGGAGGATGCTCCCTCCAAATATAAATTGTCCTTGGCTCCGGTGTATGGATTATTATTAAAGGAAATTTATGCTACACTTGGATTAGGGAAAGAGAAGGAGCTGACACTGCATGATCGCATGTATGCGGGTCTCAGCGAACCAAGGGGGCGCACCTTTCCGGTGCACTCGGTAATCTCAGAGTCTATCAAGAAGGAATGGCTAAAGCTGGAGAGAAAACCTTTCTTCCCAAAAGCGCATAAAAGGTGTTTTCCTAGGACTAGGCCCCCAAATGTTAAATAGGATTTCCATCCTCTATAACTCCCCCACAGCACAACTTTGCATTAATGGCACACTGAGTGACCCATTTACACTCCATAACGGGACAAGACAGGGATGCCCTCTTTCCCCAATACTCTTTTTGCCCTCTCCCTTGAACCTTTTCTATCAACAATACGACATAAGCCTAACATTCATGGTGTCAAAATAGGAACCTACGAACACAAATATGCGGCATATGCTGATGATATTTTATTCTACATCCAACAGCCCAATATCATTCTTCCTAACCTTATGTCTGCCTTCTCATCCTTTTGGATCCATTTCCAACTTTAAAATCAATTTAACTCAATCTGAAATTCTCAACATTTCTATCCCTCCCAAGATTGTATCCACACTTAAACCATCTTTCCCCTTTACATGGCAACCACACTCACTAAAGTATCTAGGCATTTACCTTACTTCAAATTTGGCCTCCTTGTTTCGTGTTAACTATATTCCCCTTTTAAAATCCATACTTACAGACCTCCATAAATGGTCTCATCTAGCTCATTCCTGGTTGGGAAAAATAAGCATAGTAAAAATTAATGTGTTGTCCAAACTGCTTTACATGTTCCAGATGATCCCTTATGGGGTATGCCCAGGGTTCTTCAATAACTTAAGATCCATTGTGTGTAGATACATATGGAACCACAAACGACCCAGGATCTCCAGACTCCGCTTAATCAAACCCAAATCAGATGAAGGCTTAGCCCTCCCAGATTTCAAAAGCTATTTCCTTTTGTGCATCTTAACAAGGATATCCGACTGGAAGCACCATAAAAAAACCAAATTATGGGTGCAACTCGAACATGATCTTAGCGAAACTGACCTTTTGACACAGATTTGGATCCCATGGAAGCATCGCAGTCTATCAGCAAACACTTCACCCCTCTCCAAGTCCACTCCTACTATGTGGGACTCAATGTGTAAAACACATAACTGGACATACAACTCTCTTTTAATGCAAATAACAGATCATCCCTTTTTCCCACTTGGAAAGCTAGACCCAAAATTCAAGGTCCCATTCTCCCATAACCCACTACTCCATCATGTTACTTCCTCCAGTGGGGTTCGCCCTTTGATCTCCCTGATGGGCTCTCCAACAATCTCGTATATGGACAGATGGAGATACCAACAACTGAGCGCTTTCATCGGATCATTACCGAAACCATTACGGACTCTATCAGATCTATCTCCAGTAGAAAGTTTACTAGCTCTCAACCGACCTCCAGTTCGGCTTATCTCCTTATTTTACCAAGCACTAATATCTCTTTCATCTAAAGCCTGCCCAGTGTTCCTACACAACTGGAAGCAAGACCTACAATACCCCATGACGGATTCTCAAAAATCTATCGTCCTTCATATGGCTCATACTTCATCCATTTCCTCCAAAATTGCTGAGACTAACTTTAAGTTGCTAACTAGATGGCACTACACGCCAGCAGTCCTTCATTCAGTTTTTGCTGATATATCAGATAAATGCTGGAGGGGTTGTGGGGAAAGGGCCTCCCATGCCCACATCTGGTGGCAATGCCCTCTCATTCACGACCCTTCTGGCTCAACATTTTATATTGGGTTAACATAATTCAGGGATCACCTTTACAAAATAATCCTTGGGTGGTACTACTTAATTGCACTAACGAATCGGCAAGCAGCTATAACAAATCTATTACCTCTCACCTCCTGAACGCAGCAAAGTCATTAATTCCTAAGTATTGGGAAAAAACAACCACTCCGACTATCCGTCAATGTTTGGTGGCTGTAGACCACATTTACCACATGGAAGACCTCACCTACACATTTAGAGGTAAGGTCAAAGTTTCTAACAAAATCTGGGATGGCTGGTTTTCTTTCAAATTTACATCTGAATATGCAGATTTAATGTCTCAACCTATGTGATTCTCCTTTGGTTTGGTTAAATATTTTCCGAAATGAGGTTTTCCTGGGCAGGTCAATTTCAAATTATTTCCTTCCCCCTCCCATCTTCCGCTTTTTCCTTTTCACCTTCTTCTATCTCTCCTCTATTTCCTGTTCCTCATTATGGTGGTTACATTCATCTTCAAGCTCTGAACAAAAAGACTTTAATGCACACTAGTCTTTAGGATAAGTATGATGTAGAGCTCTATTTGATGTAAACAGTTTTTTCCTACCTGTTTCATATGTACCGCCTGTATGAAAACTATTGAAAAAAAGACTTATTAAACAAAAAAAAAGGCGTTTTCCATTTCAAGAAGATCCAGCGGCAGTCTGGAATTAGGCGCTTAAACTGGATGCTGCTTTTCCGCAGGTATCAAGATCAACGGACTTGCCCTTTGAGGACATGGGGATCTTGAAAGATCCTATAGATAAAAAAAAAAGGCTTGGCAGGCCATTATGGGCAATCTTACACCAGCAATGGCAACAACCTGTGTGACTAGGAACCTGGAGTAGTACTGGGTCATCCAGCTTAAGGCACATATAGTAGCAGATTTGTCCAAACAAGAAATCTTAGATTATTTCTCCACTCTTTCATCCGCTATAGCCTATATTGCGGACGCTGCGATGGAGTCTATTAGATTGACAGCAAGGTTAGCGTCACTATCTAATTCAGCCAGAAGAGCTCTTTGGTTAAAAACTTGGCCTGGAGACCCCGCATTTAAAAGTAAACTTTGTAGAATTCCCTTTACAGGGGATCTGTTATTCGGGCCAGATTTAGACTCCACAACTCCCTGGGTTCCTGGACACACCCAGGTGTCCTGATATCTCAAGTCAGAGTTCAGTGTCATGTAGCTATCCCGATTCTCAGTGGCTGAGCAGATTTTATTTTTCAAGTTTTCAAGTTTGTGTGAGCTGTTCACAGATGAATTCCAATCTCCTTACTGGCCTTTTCTATACTTTCTAACAAAAATCCATCTGGTATGAAGAAACGTTCTCCAAATGTGAGGCACTGAGAGTCTATTTTGCTGAATGGTATCGATACCCTCTACCGACTTATTGATCGCTCTTCAGCGTGCTTGAGACACATGGGCATTCTAAAGATTTTTTTTTTTGTGTTTACACCCCAAGTCTGATTAAACTTGGCTGGTATACGCCTTTTCAAGTCACTCGTACCTGTAAGCTTCTATATTGCACGGTGGAGGATTCCTTTTGCACTTGTGGTGCTGTATGTGGAAGTGGGGATTTCAAATACCCACTTGGATTGCACTAATGAACTATTAGCACTTTATAAACTTTATTACTGCCAACTATCAACCAGCTTTTCTTCATTTTTAACACATATTATTTTGTACTTGGATGTTATTTTTGATGCACTTTTGCACTAATGCACTAAGGCACTAATGTCTTGTTTACACATTAACTGCTATAGACATAATTGTGTGTGTATATAATGTTTTGCATTATTTGGTTCACAATTTTTCATTTGTTTATTATCTCTATGTATGTTATTCTTGAATTTTTGCAACAGTCATATAGCTGTACACAGGGGGTGTCATAGATATGATTCACTATTTCTCTTTCGTTCATTGACAGACACAGGGGTTATACCGCCCCCTACAGGAGTAGGACTCTAGGCAGAAAAAAGACTTAGCTACACCTATGGGCAGTCCTAGGTGGTATACACCCCCACTTCTGCAACAGGCCTTGAGTTTTTTTCTGCCTAGTCAGGAGTAAGGACCTAGTTCCCTGCTGGGATCTCTAGTCCTGGCGATTTTTTGTTTAATTTTTTCCTGGATTTTTTTCTGGTGAGATCTACAATCAACTGCCGGGCTGCGTCACCAAGTATCCAGTGGTCTCCCCAGTCTGGCCAGCAAGCGTGTGCAGACCGCAGCTTCGCACTAGGTCAGCCGCGACATAGCCCCACTGGACGGGGGCTGGCCCGCTGAGTTAAATGGCTCGCGAGGTCGCATACGACCGGGTCTAGGCCTGCATCGCAGCATTCCTCATGGCTGACAGCCCCCCTACTTCTTTGGCGAGGAGGATCTGTCAGAGATTTACCCGCATGCTTTAGCTGGATCGGTGTAGGGAGCCCCCACCTCTCCTTCCCTGGATGGGATGTGGGGTGGTCGGTCCCTCCGGGGTTCACCTCCCCCTTTCCCGAGTGAGGCCCAGGCTCCTGGCCTAAGTGCCTTTTGAACTCCCTGTCCTACCCCCCCACCCTCGGGGTTGTTACTGGGGATGGGGTACCCCTTGGGCCCACCTGCTGCCTTGGTTGGGCCTATGGGGCGGGTGACCAGGCGTCTGCGATTGGGGCCTCCTGTGGCGATCCTCCGGTAATTTAGGTTGTGGCTTTGCGGTCTACCAACCGGGAGCTGGGTGGGGGGCCCGAGGACAGAGGCGGTCGCCTCCTGTTTCAGGCCGTCCGACCTCCATTCCGTGACTCAGAACGGTCTGGTCCACCCGCGGACCACGCACTCACGGCTGCAAATTTATGCTGCGGCCTGCTAGGCCGCGGCTTTTGCAGCCTACTAAGCTGCTGCTTTCAGCCTACTAGACCTCACGGCCGCCTCCTTCCAAAGGCTATGGGGGATCTGAGGGAAACCCCCTTCTGGGGGGTCCTTTAGGTGAGCCATCCATGGGTGTCCCATGTGCGGGGCCCTGCTCGGCTTCCCCTGTGCAGGACCTTAGTCGGCGCCTCCTGTGAGGGGCCTCTGTGGCGTCCTCTGTAAGGGACCTCAGCCAGTGCTCCCTGTGAGGAGCCTTAGTGGCGTCCCTTGTGCGGGGGCGTTTATGTGCATCTCCTGTGTGGGGGCCTTGATGTGTTTCCCTGTGTGGGGGCCTCGATGTGCATCCCCTGTGCGGGGGGCCTCGATGTGCATCCCCTGTGCGGGGGGCCGCGATGTGCATCCCCTGTGCGGGGGGCCTCGATGTGCATCCCCTGTGCGGGGGGCCTCGATGTGCATCCCCTGTGCGGGGGGCCTCGATGTGCATCCCCTGTGCGGGGGGCCTCGATGTGCGATCCCTGTGCGGGGGGCCTCGATAAGGCGTCCCCTGTGCGGGGCCTCGATAAGGCGTCCCCTGTGCTGGGCCTCAGCCAGTGCTCCCTGTGAGGGGCCTCAGCCAGTGCTCCCTATGCGGGGCCTCAGTGGCGTCCCCTGTGCGGGGCCGTCCCCTGTGCGGGGCCTTCCATAGGCGTCCCCTGTCCGGGGCCTTCCATAGGCGTCCCCTGTCCGGGGCCTTCCATAGTGTCCTGGGACTGAGCTCTGTCTGCTCAGGGTTTCTGGACGCTGGAGACATCCAGACTACCGATCCATATCCTGGACCTTCAAGCGATCAGACTTTGTCTGGATCATGGACGGGTCGACTTCGGGGGTTCCCAGTGCGAATCCAGTCGGCAAAAGCAACGGCGGTACCCTATGTCAATTACGAGGGTGGAACAAATGGAGTGTGGGCAGAACGTATCCTTCCAGACCTCTCCAACATACGTTTCCTGGGAGTGGAATACTGGCAGGCAGATGCCACAGGCGGCTAGTGTGGGACCACGTGTGGGTCCTTCGCTGGCCGTGTTTCATCGGATATGTCTCCGATTGGTAGCTTTGTGTGTCCCGGCTCAACAGAAAGGGACATAGCGTTCTGGCAAGGTCACGGGATCTTCTGGTGATCATTTCACATGCTCTGGAGGCCCTTGGGGCTGGTATCATTTGATCTAGGCCTTTCCTCTTCCCCAGCTTCGGCTGTAGCTTTTGCACAGGATCATGGCTGCAGGGATTCCGGTCACTCTGGTTCCGGATTGGCATCGTTGGTCTGGGTAAGCTGACCAGGTACGCCTGGTGGTCAATGTTCCTTGTTGACTGCCCTTCAGGGAGGTCCCTAGGGCCGTTCTACCATCCTGCTTTACAGTTGCTGTTTTTTTTTGACGACCTGGCTGTAATTGAGCCAGGTGCTGCAGTTCCGACACTGCTGAAGACTAAGAAGTCTCCTTCTAGTGAAAGCTTCAGCGTCTCCTGGTCTAGCACCCCCTGGTGCGTACCTTTGTTCAGGGGCTCAACACCTGTCTCCACTGGTGCGGTCTACTGCCGTGGGGTCTAGACTTTCAGTTTTACAGAAAACTCTGTTTATGTTCTGCTTTAGTAGGTGGCTTTTGTTGGTGGCTATTAGCTTCTTCTCGAAAGGTGTCGGAACTGGTGATGTTATCTTGTAGTACACCTTACCCGGGGTTCCGCAAGGATATGGTGAGTCTTTGCCCTTGTCCACCTTTCCTTCCTCTGATTTCGTTTTGAATAAGGAAGTTGTGTTACTATCTCTGTGTCCCTGGTCAACATATCCTAAGGAATCTGCCTTCCTTGTCCTGGATGTGGTTTGGGTGATTCAGGTGTATTTGGCAGCCACTGAGTCTTGTCAGAGGTCAGACTCATAGTTTGTGATTGCGGACAGCCCAAGAACAGGGCCGTCTGCTTCGTTTGACCATTTCTGGATGGCTCAGACAGATGATGACTCTGACCTATTCTGTCAGGAGTTGGGTTCCTCCTTTTCCCTGTTACGGAGCACTCTACTCGGGCGCTTAGTGTTTCTTGGGTCTTCTGTCATCAGGCAATTTGGCAAGTCGGCCACTTGGTCGTCGGTGTACACTTTCACAACATTCTATGAAGTGGATGTGCTGGCATCTGCGGATGCTGCTTTTGGCCACAGGTTTTGCAGACTGCGGTTTGGAGGGACTATCCCCTCTTGAGGGCATATTGTTCAGGTTGGGCTCAAGTTGTTCAGTGTTGAGCTCCTGTTACCTGGTTGGCTTCTTGTGTTAGCCTTGGGATTTTTGTTATCCCACCCCTCATGTTTGGCACTGCTATCTTCCTCTGTTTGCAGCCTTGAAAGAAAAACTGCTGCAACATCTGGTCAGGGCTCGCAATCACCTGGAGTCTCTGGGTTCAACTTCTGGGCTACAGAATTTGTTCAGTGCGGCAGCGGTTTTTTTTGCCAGAAGACCAGAAGGACAAGGTCAAAACAGTGGTTACTATGCTACAGACCAATCAGATGGTATCAATCAAAAGTATTATGTCAGCTCTGGGAATTCTGACTTCAACCATGCCAGCCATCCAATGGGCAAGGCTTCATTTCAGACCTCTTCAAGCTTTTCTCTTGCAAGTCTGGGATCACCGTCCAGAATCCTTAGACAAGAGAGTGAAAATCCCATCTTTGGTGGAAAAAGCAGCTGGTTTTATCCCGGGGTTATTTATGGTCAAAAGGATGATTACGACGGATGCCAGTGCCTGGGGCTGGGGTGCCCATTGGAAAAATAATCTTGCTTAGGGGCAGTGGTCCCAGAGGGAAGGCTGCAAGATCCTCCAATTGGAGAGAACTGAGAGCAGTCGCTATGGCTCTGAGTTCCTTCTCGCAAGATGTCCGGGGCTACCATGTCCAGATTTTGTCGGACAATGCCACAGCAGTGGCGTACCCAAACAGGCAAAGGAGGACAAGAAGCAAAGCCTGCAGCTACTGGCCACTGAGATTCTGGAATGGGCAGAGAGCCATTTACTATCCTTATCAGCAGTCCACCTCAAGGGCACGTTGAACGAAGTAGCGGACTTCCTGTCTAGGCAAGTAATATAGGAAGCAGACTGGACCCTGAATCCCGAGGTGTTTGCCCTAGTTACAGAAAGGTGGGGGAAGCCCAAGTGGATCTGTTTTACTTCCAGGGAGAATACAAAACTCCCTTTCTTTTTCTCCCTTCACTGACACGATGGATCCCTAGGGACAGAGACCCTCGCACATCCATGGAACTTTCAGCTGGGGTATGCCTTCCCTTCTTTTAAGATGATTCCGAGGGTATTAAGAAAGGTACAGGAGGAGAAAGCTGCAGTTACCCCCTTCTGGCCAAAGAGGGCCTGGTTCTCTCCGATTCTCTGCTCATCAGTAAAACCGCGTTGACCTCTTCCTCTCGGGCCCCGTGAACTTCCCAGATGTAGCCAGGCTAACTCTGACTGCCTGGTATCTGAGGAGCAGTTATTAAGAAGTAAAGGTTTTTCACAACTCTTGATAGCCACTCTGCTTTCCAGTAGGAAACAAATCACTAGGGCTATTTATGCAAAGGCCTGGAAGGTGTGCCACTCAGAAGGTAGACAAGTAAAAAATTTAACTTTTGTTATGAAATTTTTGCAGGCTGGTGCTGACAAAGGGTTGGCAGTTAGTACGCTTAAGGTTCAAGTAGCGGCTTTAGGAGTCTTCTTGGAAAGATCTATTGCCATTTTTTTAAGGCTTTGGCCCAGCCAGTAAAAATGAAGAATTTTTCAAAATTGGACCTTTCAGTAGTTCTGCAAGCATTGACGAAATAACCATTCAAACCTTTGAAATCTATTTGACGCTCAAGATGGTGTTCCTAGTGGCCATTACATTTGCACGAGGAGTAAGTGAACTTCATCCTCTCTCAGTAAGGGAACCTTTTCTTTCCATATTCGCAGATAGGGTTGTTCTCAAGACGGAACCAAATTTTTTTCCAAAGTGGCATCAGCCAAGAACCGTTCTCAAGACATTGTTCTGCCTACTTTCTGTTCTAATCCCTCAGGGGATAAAGAGAGACTTTCACAATTTAGACGTAAGGAGGACTTGAATTACCTAGAAGTAAACAAAGAGTTTCAGGTCTTCAGACTCGCTATTTGTTCTCTTCACTGGTAATAGAAAAGGTCACCAAGCATCTAAGGGATTGATAGCCAGGTGGCTTAGTTTGGCAATTTTGGAAGCATATTCCCAGATGGAATTGTCTCCTCCAAAGGTGATCAGCGTGCATTCTACTAGAGCTCTTGCAACCTCATGGGCCGTGAAAGCTGGTGCCAGAGCAAATCTGCAAGGCAGCCATGTGGTCAAGATTTTTTTGATGTTTGCCCCTCATTACAGGCTGCACCTTTTTATCAGCAAGTGATCAGGCCTTCGGCAGAAAGGTCCTGCAATCTGTTGTCCCTCCCTAAGGGGGTAAGTCTCGGTTATCCTCTCAGGTGCTGTCCTGAAAGACGTTGAGGGAAAATTCAAATTAGACTTACCAACAACTTGTTTTCCTGAAGTCTTTCAGGACAACAACGACCCACCCTCATGCTGTATATATTACTGTGACTAACTATGTAGTGCTTATGTGTTCCAATATGGGCCGGGGGTATTCTACTATGTCTGACAGGTGGTGGGGAGAAGCCTCCTTCTAAAATCTTGGTGGAAGAGGTGTTTCCTTGGACGATGGGAGGAGCCACGAGCTCTCAGGTGCTGTCCTGAATGACTCCTGGAAAACAAGTTACTGGTAAGTCTAACTTGAATTTTCCTGTTTTCAGCAGTGTGAGGGGAGTCTGGACATACACTGTGTGTGAGCTGATTGGAGAAAAGGCACCCCCCCCCCCCCTCCACATAGGCAGGCGAACTGGACAGAAAGACGACGTACAAGGAGACAATTAACGTACTATTGAAGACTGTTCGAGAGGCTATGTCCTCTATTTTCGTCGACCTTTAAACACAATCCCTCCTTTGAATCTCTGTCTATACGTTTCCGTGTCGAGACGTTCAAGCGGACGGATACACCTCCCCCCCCCCCCCACGGAAAAGAGGTTAGTCGAGTGTGTGTCACATACAGGTCTGAGGGGAGTGTGACGACTTTTGTCCTTTTAAGTTCAATCTGAATGGTCATTGAACAAAAGGTCCTCAGTAAGTCCTGTCGTGGACTCTCGAGCACCGAGGAGGGTAGCAGGTTCCTTTGTGGAGAAGGTGGTTCTAAAATCTTCCTCCGAAGAGGGGTGGTGGACAGTCTGTATCATCTTATGGGGGCCGGGTATAACCTTGTGTATTCGTGATGTATCAATCAGTGTCATTATATATGTCGTACTCCCACCCAGCAACAACAGGACTTTCTGAAGTCCTTTTGTTCAACAACCATTCAGATTAAACTTAAAAGGGAGTTGCAGAAAGTCCTGTCGTGGACTCTC
>BLSH010310061.1:317784-333833 GCA_018402905.1 Glandirana rugosa
CGTATAATCTATGAGGCATAATGCGAGTCTTTTGAACATGTCATTTTTTTTTCTAGACGTTTTTGGAAAATGTGGGAAGAAAAAAAAAAAAAAAAAGCTTTTTTTTTTATTGTCCATTGAGGGAAGTAGCTTGCTTGATGATATTATGATATTAAAGTAGAATCTGGGAAGCTCGCATACCCACAGATTGCAAGATGGTTTCACCTTCGTCTTTCATCTTGATTTTTTTTTGTTTGTTTGTTTCACATTTTCCTGTTCCTCTGCAAAAACAGCCAGACCAACTTTCCTTTCTTGAACCAGGAAGTTATCGATCCTGTTCCTTCAACTGAAAGATTTCAAGGTTTTTTTTAAAGCCCGTTTACGCTTATGAAGCCCAAAGGGGAGCCTTCATCCCATCCTGGATTTGAAGGCGCTCAACACCTCTGTATGAACTGAAAAGTTTTGGATGGAACCTGTTTGGTTAGTTATTGCCTCCCTTCATCATGAAGACTACTTGGCATACATCAAAATTTGCATTTGCACATACCTACCTTTCTAGATCATCATGGGTAACGACCACTAGTTTGTGGCTCTTTCATTCGCCTTGCCCTCACCCCAGAAGTAATCACAAAGGTCCTTGCATCGGCTCTGGCCCTTCTTCCTCTCAAAGGTATCCCAGTCATCAAATATCAGTAATATAGTTGAAGGTTGAATAAAGACACTGGTCTATCCAGTTCGTCCTGAGTGTGTGTTGACCTTAGAGGATTTCAGATAAATTTTGAACATTGAGAAATCCTCTCTGATGCCATCATAACAGTCCTGACCCTGGCCTTCCAGGGAGCTGTATGTGAGTGCTGTGATTGATGGTGCCCTCTTCGAAAGCAGTTCTATTTACTTAATCTCACTCCAGAATTTGTAGCATCCTCACAGCATGTGATAGATTGTCTTTCTTTGGATAGCATGATCCTACTACATCTTTGAGCCAATATGTCTTGATCGTAGATCCAAACATTTTGCATGGACTCTACCAGGTCTATTAAAGGTTCCCTTCATCAGGAATACTTTCTAGTCTCTGTGGTTTCCAAGCATGCACGCATCCATCTTTCCATCAACATCAACACTGCATTTTGCTGTGGGCCCTCTGCAATACCAGTTGGTGGCTGTCCATTTGGTCTGTCTTCTGTACCCAGGGTGTTCAACAAGGTACTGGCTCCCATGCTAGCTTTACTGCACTCCCAGGGCATTCTGATTGCGATGAGTGTGTTTGAGCTGGCAACTTTTCCCTGTACAGAACCACTTCTGATCTTGCACAAGGACAAGGTGGAGTTGAGGCCCAGAGCCTCCCTCCTGCTTAAGGTAGTTTTGGCCTTTTACCTCAACCAGGACATAGTTCTTCTGTCTCTCTGTCCAGCTCCATTACATGAGAAAAACATTTCTCTTCACTGTCTGGATGTAGTTTGTGCTGTCCGGGTTTACCTCTTTCTGTCATTAATCATGTTCTCCATAAAGGGGAAGAAAGTTGCCCGTTCCAACATTTCTTAGGCTCCATTTACACGGGACGCTGTTTCAACCTCCCCTGAACGTTTTATCTTGACAGCTAGAAACCGCCGTCTAAGATGTCAGTTTTGCCGCATTTAGCCACGTTCGCGTCTAGGAGCGTTTTTGAAAAAATTGTATTTATTTATTTTTTTAAATGGAAACGCCTGTAAACAAAACACTCCTAGACACGAGTTACTGCGTTTAGGCACGTTTACAAGCTGTTTGATGTTTCAGATGCCTCTGAACTGGCGTCTGAACCCATTTTTTTGCGTTCCAAAAAAAGCCTCTAAACTCAACTGGCTGGAAAAGACCTTAAATGACCCAGTGTAAATGTATTGATAAGATAACATAGAGAAGAGTTTAAAAAAATGCCCAAATGCCTCTAAACGTCCATTTACGAGCAGCATTGTAAACGAGGCCTTAGTGGCTCAGACAGATTTGATAAGCTTAGCAGATCAGGTTCCTGGTTTTCCTGTCAAAGCTCACTAGATCTGTGAGTGCCTCTTGGAATTATTGGCATCTTGCAACGGTTTCCCAGATTTGCAAGGCTGCCACCTGGTCTTCTGTTCAGACTTTAAGTTTTAACAGGTGGATGTTCAGGCCTCACTTAATGCCAGTTTTGGACATAAGGTCCTTCAGGCAGCTCTTTGAGCTGCAGGCAAGCCCTAGTTTTGTTATGTGGGCCTGTGTTTTTGTTACTGTTGCCCAGCTCTCAGTTGGACTGCTTTTAGATTGCCCCAGTTGCCTCTAAATCCTGCATCCCTTGATGAACTAGAAAGAAAAATAATAATTTTGTAACGTTTCTTGGAGCTCATTGAGGGATGCAGGTCCCACTCCTCAGTTTGCGATCTTACACTTAATAGTGCTTTTATACTAACTGAGGTGTGCTGGGAGTCGGAGAGTTAATTCCAGATGCTCAGGTTTTGTTTTGTTTTTTGTCAGTGTCCAAATCCTCCTGTTGGTGGCTGTATAACCCAATCATCTGTCCCTCAATTAGCTTTAATGCTAAACAGGTAAAGAAATAAAGGGTATTAATGTATGTCAAATTTTTCATGTTGTGCCAACCATATCTTCTATTTCCTACTGGAAAAGATTAGTTAATAAAATGTTGCCACTTTATAGAGCTACATACTTAAGCAGGGGACCCCTCAGAAATTTGAGAAAGTTTGGCAGATTTGGCTTGATTGCCTTACAGCAGTTACTCAGGACACTTGGGGGCATAACAATTGGGGTATGACTACATAAATGTGATGATGGTTGCAGGGGAGAATTGTGCTGGGTGTGAGTTTATCTCACCTGTTGCATGGTACCCTTTTTTGATCTCATTTGATCCCCTGGTCCTTAGGGCCTCACTGTCTGAGATTATCTCCCCTGGAGGGACAATTTGTGATTGCCCATGATGCTATAGACGGAACTACATGATGTCTCTAGTTCTAAACTTTTTTCTCCATAGATGAATTTCCTGGGGTGGTGTATGGTGTGGGGTGGGTGTGTGTTTTAGTGGGGAAGGGTTTTGAGCCCCGCATGGCTAAACTTTGTTTTGCTTTCATGTACACAAGAATGAAACCCATGTAACAATACAGCATCATATTTCTCAATAGCAGACCCGGTGAGGCAAAGCAATTGCTGCTGCTAGTGGCAGGAGAGCTGCGGTGAGTGAAGAGGACAAGGGCAAAGATACACCCTTGCTACCTTTTTTGAAGCTTTTGGGGCATTTCTTTCACATCCAAGGTCCAGGACTGGTTAATATTGCTCTGTCTTCTGAATGCTGCTTTTTTGAGATGTTTAAAAGGGACTTTTACATTTCACTGTCTTGACGCTTGAATAAAAAGGGCTATTTTCTAAAATAGTCCTCTCTGTTTGCCAATTTGAATGGAATTGAACATTACCCTGCCAGGAGGGTAAGGTCACCGCACAAGGCTGAATACAAGTGGGGTGTGAAATCCATTTTTCTAGAAGAGAAGTGTCCATACATACTTGTGGATGTTTCAAGTATGCTATTTTAAAAATATGCCCTTTTACAGGAAGGGGAACATTTTAAAAACAGCAGTTGTGTTGTGGCCAATTTAATATCAAATAGTGCTTGATGCATCCCTGTAAGGCTGGTTTTCAATCTTTGTATCTATCAGATGCTTATAAAATTGAGAACATCTTTTTTTTTTTGCCTCAGTATCTATAACAAAACTAATAATTTATCATGTTTCTATTTCACAGGTGCAAGCAAAATGTTACCAGCTTGTATTGTCAGTGTTCCAGCACTCCAATCGAGCTCTCTCCACTCCTTATATTCATGCACTTGCACCAATCATGGTAGAAAATCTAAAGGCTGTTGCAAGAAAAAGACCAAGTAACAGCACGGAGTTGCTGGCAGTGCAGGAAGGAATTAAAGTATTGGAGACTGTAGTTGCTTTGGGAGAAGAAAAAAATAGTAAGTACATTTTTTTTTTTATAATGTTTGCCGTTTACTTCTCATCAAGAAATATTTTAGCATGCCATAAAATATGGGCTTACGGCTATTTTTTGTTTGCATGCGCAGTAAATGTAAAAAAGCGTTTGCACACAAGCATGAAAAACCTGAAGCTTCTAATCCATCACTGCTTTCCCTCAAAAAAAAAAAATTAATTTATATAACCTTATTCTTTTTTTTTTCTTTGTTTTTTTTTAAACCGAAACAAAAAAAATCAGAAATTAAGTTGTGTAATAAAATGGAATGACACAGGGAAAAAAGTATTGAACACGCTAACTGAAATTGATGTAATACTTCTTACAAAATCCTTTGTTGGTAATGACAGTTTTAAGACGCCTCCTGTATGGAGAAACTATTTGCATGCATTGCTCAGATGTTATTTTGGCCCATTCTTCCACACAAACTTTTTCAAAACTTGGAGGTTCCGTAAGCCTCTAATATGAACTCTGATCTTTAGTTGTTTCCATAGATTTTCTATTGGATTCAAGTCAGGTGATTGGCTGGGCCATTCTAGCAGCTTTATTTTCTTTCTTTAAAATCAATTTGAGAGTTTCCTTGGCTTTGTGTTTGGGATCATTGTCTTGCTGAAATGTCCCCCCTTGTTTCATCTTCACCATCCTGGTAAATGGCAGACGATTTTTTTATCAAGAATGTCTTGGTACATTTTGCCATTCATCTTTTCTTCAAGGACATGAAGTTTGCCAGTACCGTATGCTGAAAAACAGTCCCATGCCATAATTTCCCACCTCACTTTTGTGAGATACTGTTTGTGTGTGTGTGTGTGTGTGTATATATATATATACACACACAGTATCTTACAAAAGTGAGTACACCCCTCACATTTTTGTAAATATTCATAACATGCCCGTGATTCTTGTTGTTGCATCTAAATGTCTTGGGTACTCGGCAATTCAAATGTCAGAGTGACAAGCTAACAGAAAACATATGATAACCCAGAACAAAAAAATAATGCAGTCACCACAAGAATAAATTCCTCATCCTATCCATTCACTATCATCACTCACATTTTTGTAAATATTTTATTATATCTTTTCATGTGACAACACTGAAGAAATGACACTTTGCTACAATGTAAAGTAGTGAGTGTACAGCTTGTATAACCGTATAAATTTGCTGTCCCCTCAAAATAACTCAACACACAGCCATTAATGTCTAAACCGCTGGTAACAAAAGTGAGTACACCCCTAATTGAAAATGTCCAAATTGGGCCCAAAGTGTCAATATTTTGTGTGGCCACCATTATTTTCCAGCACTGCCTTAACCCTCTTGGGCCTGGAGTTCACCAGAGCTTCACAGGTTACCACTGGAGTCCTCTTCCACTCCTTCATGATGACATTACGGAGCTGGTGGACGTTAGAGACCTTGCTTTCCTCCACCTTCCATTTGAGGGTGCCCCACAGATGCTCAATAGCGTTTAGGTCTGGAGACATGCTTGGTCAGGCCATCATCTTCACCCTCATCTTCTTTAGCAAGGCAGTGGTCCTCTTGGAGGTATGTTTGGGGTAGTTATTTTGGAATACTGCCCTGCAGCCCAGTCTCTGAAGGGAGGAGATCATGCTTTGCTTCAGTATGTCACCGTACATGTTAGTATTTATGGTTCCCTCAATGAACTGTAGCTCCCCAGTGTCGGCAGCACTCATGCAGCCCCAGACCATGACATTCCCACTACCATGCTTGACTGTAGGCAAGACACACTTGTCTTTGTACTCCTCGCCTGGTTGCCGCCACACACACATACACTTGACACCATCTGAACCAAATAAGTTTGTACTCGGAATCATTAAGTTGTCTGGAAGAAAGGGTGACGTTGTGTATGAACAGTGACCTGGGGTGTGCCGTGGTCACAAGGTCAGTATGCCTAAAGGGGGCAAAAATGAAACGGATAGGATGCAAGAGATATAGCTTTCTATTGTAACATGACACAAAGTTTTAATCCACCAACCAAGCAAATGCCCTCGACATTTCGACAAAAGGTTTGGGTATATATCTGGCATAGCAAGATGACTTCCACCTGCCTAGTTTCCTGACATGTGCCGGAACTCCCTGCTGAGAAGCTGCCGAGGCAGCGTCAATCCTAAAGGAGTGGCCCAAGTATTCTTTTGGGTTCACACCCAATCTTGACAGCAGAATGTGGATATGTTTCATGAACTGTGCCATCGTGAGGGGAGATCTAGGAAACGGTAGTAACAGGCCATCCCTGGATTCCCCCTTCTGCTGTGACATTAGAGCACCCAACACCTTGACTGTGGACACTAGGCCGTGCTTGTTTCAAAGTATCTAATAGCTATACCAGTACCAAGTTGTCGTGTCTTACATGCCCCTAAATGAAGCCTGAAATGATCCCGGTGTCTTGTTAACTGCTTGATCAACACAGGACGGGACTTCGGGCCTGACACGGAAAATTCACTTGGCCTTAAGAACCCATAGAAAGCTAGATACATGGCAGCTTTGATAACCAAGCTAGCTTGCAGCCCAAACAGTGCCGTGGAGAGTATGTCTGACATACTACGAAAGTTGCCCTGAAACCGGGAGTCTGCTCATTGTAGCTGGTGCATTGCTTTTCTGTATCCCTTTTAGAATGGCCCAGATGGGATGCGCTGAAAACAGGGAAGGTTCATTCGAGTGCTGCATTGACCTGAAATGTTGAATTCCGGCTACGTAGGTTTTGATGGTAGAGAAAGATAACTTTAACTTGTGGCAAAAAGAAATAAACCCTAGAATATACTGAATTCTGAACTGGCCTGATTGTGGAAACTGCACTGAAAAAGACTGGAAAGCCTGTCAAGCCGTATTATATGCCTTCCTAGTGTTGGCTGAGAGAGAATTTGTGATAAGCATCCTAGCTCCAGCCTGAAAAAAGCTCAATCCATCCTGAGAAGGGAGTAACCCAGACAAGGGGTGACACAGTTGTCTGCCTCCCGGACCTGTTAAAAAAATAATGAATAGTTAAAGCGTGATAACGCGTCAGCAGCAACGTTCTCTATGCCTTTAACAAAAGCACAATTGATGTGGCAATTACCTTGAAGTGAGAGCCAAGTCAACTTGCGCAGGAAGGACATACTAAAGATTTAGACCTGCCCTTGATGATCTCCATGGCTGCTTCATTATCTGTGAAGAAATTAACTGTTTGTCCTACCCACAAATGCCCCCAGACCTTAGCAGCAGCCACTATTGGATCTCAAATAAGGCTGATGTCCTGTGAAAACCAGGAACCGACCACCTCCTCAGGCCATAGGCCCGCCAACCAGTGAGTTCCAAATATAGCTGGGAAACCCTTGGTGGCTGCTGCATCGGATAATACCCTGGGGGATGACTCGGATGCTGCAGGGATGAACATTGAAACGCCGTTCCAATGTTGCAGGAACTCATCCCACATGTTGAGATCTGCCAATGCCGCAGCATCTGGTTTGATACGAGAGTCAGAATCCGTAGCCAAGGGCAGTAGTGCCAAAAGCCTGGAAACAAACATCCTTCCCTGAGGAATTATCCTCATCGCGAAGTTTAGCATACGCAACAGAGATTGTAACTCTAACTTTGTACATGCCTGAGAAACCGTACACACATGGATACGCTCTCTGATCCTAGCTAATTTGTCTGCAGGTAAACTGGCCTGAACTGACTGTGAATCCAGCATGATACCCAAGAAGACCAGCGCCTTAACTGGACCCTCAACCTTCTTATCTGCCAAAGGCACCTCAAGAGCTGAAAAAACTGAGACCGATTTTCTTAAATCGAAGGGGCATCATCTGCACCTTCGATCAACAGGAAGTCATCCTGGCAACTTTCCCTGTGCACAAGAATCCAATTCAGGGCCCGAGCAAATGTATCGAACAGCCAGGAACTGAATGTAATCTTGGTAGCGAAGTAGTAGTAGGCTTCCAGCCACTTGATCCCGTGCCATTGCCAAAGAGCGGGCTGGATAGGCAATAATTTGAACGCATCGGAATTGTCGGCTTTGGAAAGGCCCCTACTCCCAATCTGATAACACACTGAATCGCCTGAGCCACAAACGCATATTTAAGTGAAAACTCCTCTGATGGGATCAGGGAATTTAAGCTGGGCACCTGTGATGAATGAGGGGCTGACAAGTCATAAATTAAACAAAGTTTATTATTAAATTTGCCTTTGGCCACCCCAATCGGACTGACCCTCCAGCTGTCAAACGGTGGTACTGGAAATGGGCCTATCGCGAATCCTTTGTCGATTTCCGATTGTAACAGTGCATCCACTGCCGCCATGTTACTGCTTGCAGATTGCAGGTTAGGGCATTCGAAAATCCCTCGCGGAAGGGCAATGAAACCTGTGTGAAAGCCTGCAGAAAAACATGTGACCAAAAATTCCCTGACCGTGGCAGAAGGGTGCTCAGCCAACCAGGCCCGCAGCAAGTGAACGTTCACTCGGCTTAGTCAAGACCTAGTGGATTGTTTTAGAGAGCACGCGGACTTGGGGTGAGCCCTGAAACAATTAATGCAGATGTGCAGTAGTCTACACTGATTAGTTACAGGACCCCTGGTTATAGTTATTACAAATCTGGGCCTTGCCAAGATAATGAATTGGCCGACCCAATTTGGGTGGAGCTGTTGGTAACCGCGGAACTGCTAGGGCCCTGTTTAGGAATCCCGGGTAGAATAGCGGATTCTGAATTAGGACACCAAAAAGTTGTTTGTGAGGAGGATTGGCAATTCGCACAGACCGGGGCTCTGAGTCCAGCAAAAATGCCTGCAAAAAAGTTCAGTATTGCTGTTACCCCAAAAATAGTCACCTGGTGTTGACAAAAAATGGCGGCTGCCTTCGCTGAAAAGGAGCTGTGGTAATTATAAAAGTTAGATCCTCCATAGCATATAGATATAAATACAATTCCTCCCTGTTTGAACTGAACAAATCACGTCCCTGTATATGCTAAAGGCCAGCACAAATTCCGGGATAGACAGTTTGCTGCTCAGCCTATGGTCCCCGGTCACGTCATGCACTGCAATCAACAGGGAGGCTAGATTGACATCCTTCCCTTCCAGTATGTCCTTCCTGATATTCACCGGAATGAAATGTGCAGGAGTGACTGAAGGAGAACCCATACTGGTACCTGTTGTAGCAAGAGCATTACTTGGCACCGCTGGAATACCAGGGACTCCGGAAAGCCCTGACGTGGCCACCACTTCAGGAGCAACGTTCGGACAACTTTCCAATGCTTCCACCCTGGCTCTCAACTCTTGCCCGGACGTGACCAAAGAACTCAGTGTAGCATGAATCTGAGATAGAGGACGCTACTAAGCAGGGTCACTTGTTCGGCATCTTACCCGAGGCTTTCGGAAACAAAAGTCTGAATAATTCCGCTTTTCTTGCTGAAGCTGGATACGAGATGCCCCTCAGTTGTAGCTCAGCCATTAGTTTAGGAATAGTCCAGGATCTCAAAGGAGAGCCCCCATGTTCGGAGCTCCTAGCCGGCGACTGACGGTTGGATGGGTACTCTCTCATATCCTCGGCCTGCGACATGACCTACGTAATCAAGTAAAAGGTACATGAGCATGCTAGCTAAGATCAATGAAATGACATATTAACCGTTAGTTGACTGGAATGCCCTGCCCTTGATGTAACCATGTGAAAGGCGTGCTCACGATGGAAAGGTTAGGTCGAGCCGCCTGGGCGTACACATGCAATTTAAAAACGCTCACTCAGACCTATGAGTACCTGAAGACGTGACAGGCGCCTGTATATTGTACAAGAAATGAGATGTGTATGACATATGTGACACAGATGTGCAGACTTGCCATTGTACAAGCCAATTAACAAACACTCCACACCATCTGTGATACCTGTAGACGTGACAGGTAATAAAACAAATCAGTGGTACACCAACCTAAGCTCAACCTAACGATGTATGTGATACAAATGAAACCGAGCCTCATACCTACCGAATTGATAATCCCAGCAAGCGTGCTCTTCCGTCCTGGTCAAACAATGACTAAGGAAAGGGGACATGAAAAATAAGCTACCTGTCCCCGGCACATAACCCCTCCAGACTGATAGCCACCTGTCTGCCCTGAATAACACTCACCAATCTGTCTACTGAATGTGCTGGCTGTAGTAGTTCCCCGGCATTGTTTGTTTTTTTTTTTTTTTAATTATTCCTATAGAAATGACAAGCTGTTCCTTCCTCTGTGGCTCTGACGAGGGCGGAAGGAGAGCCGTGGAAGTTACCAAGCCCAGAAAGTAAGTACCCTACAAGCCATGTTTGACTGAAATGAATGTGTGCACCCGTCGTGGTGAGTTACCTAGTGCCCCATAGCTGACTACAACCCTATCCTATGAAATGGTGAACATGTTAAATGGATACTGACATGCTGATTGCTACATGCCCCTGCGTTCCTCCGACCGTGGCCCCGAAATGTGGGCAGAGAAATGCCAAAGAAATGCATGTGGCCTGATGCGAACTGGCCCCTGAAGTGTTGACCCATCTGAAATGACCCCTTTGTTTTTTGTTTTTTCTTCAATTGACCCCTCACCCACAGGTGAAATGTATGATAGTGGAGGAGCTTGCAAGTTGAGCCTCGCAGGGGCGCGTGCCCTGGCCAACCCGCGAGCCTGACCCCTGTTGGTTGTGCCAAATGGTTCACAGCAGGTTAAGCGTATTGCAGTTCTGTAACCTTGCTTGTGATGACAGAGAACCCCCCAGACTGCTGGGCGCCACCACCCTAGACGCGGTATCAGCCGCCCCAAGACCCCGAAACTGCCCCTCCAGTGACACTCCATAATACTGCCTACCACATAGGAGCTGAGCCAGCATCGCTGACAACTTCCCTGCCATAAAATACAAGGCGAATTGAATTGTAAAGGGCCAGCTGCCAGAGTAGGACACTTGCCATGGTGATCTGTCACATAACCGCGTACTTCCCCCCAATGAAAACCCTGCTGCGGCTCCCATGAAGTTAGCGTGTGACGTGGGGCTACCATTCACCATCCTACCGCCGCACAGACCACCTGCCAACAGGTCACTCCCCTGTCTGCTACCTCTGAGTGAACCTGGCCGTACCGCCGCCCCCCCCCCCCCCCCGCAGCCGAAATGACATGAAAATGCAATTAGTTGGAAATACCGGGCCCCTGGCCCGACTAGTTCCCTGCGACTTGTGGGAGTGACGATCTGCAGAAGCGGAAATGACAAGAAGACTTTCCCAGGAAATGCAGAAAGCCAGTAGGAGAAGGCTGGGTAATACGTGATTCACATTCCTCCTACAAATGCAGGCTGACCTGCAGTCTGCCTTACAATTTATCTTGGTCTCATAAGACCACAGGGCATGGTTCCTGTAATCCATACCCTTAGTCTGCTTGTCTTCAACAAACTGTTTGAGGGCTTTCTTGCGCATCATCTTTAGAAGAGGCTTTCTTCTGGGACGACAAACTGTTAAACTGCTGTATGATCTTGGCCACCGTACTGCAGCTCAGTTTCTGGGTCTTGGCAATCTTCTTATAGCCTAAGCCATCTTTATGTAGAGCAACAATACTTTTTTTCAAATCCTCAGAGTTCTTTGCCACGAGGTGCCATGTTGAACTTCCAGTGACCAGTATGAGAGAGTGAGCACGATTACACCAAATTTAACACACCTGCTCCCCATTCACACCTAAGACCAGTGTTAATTTTGGCAGCAAATTTCAATTTAGTTTTAGTCTGTCTTAGGACTAAAATGGCATTTTAGTTTTAGTCCCATTTTAGTCTTCTGCTATTTTAGTTTTAGTCGTATTTAGTCAACTAAATCTCCAGTACATTTTAGTCGACTAAAACTCATTTTAGTCATCTAAAATCTAATGGGTGTAGTTAAATTGTAATGCATTATTTAAGCATTTCTCTACAACTTCCAAACTCATTATATACTGCTGGAGTGAAAAATGTAATATTATGTTGTTTATGGTATTGAGGTATGAACATGCACTACAGACCAATGTTAATCTTGACATTCGATTTCAATTTAGTTTTAGTCTTGGTCTTTTGACTAAAAAGGCATTTTAGTTTTAGTCGTATTTTAGTCATCTTAATTGTTTTAGTCGTATTTTAGTAGACTAAAATGGTTTTAAGTTAGTCGACTAAAATGTTTTAGTCAATGAAATTAACACTGCCTGAGACGTAACACTAATGAGACACATGATACTGGGGAGGAAAATGGCTAATCGGGCCCAATTTGGACATTTTCACTTAGGGGTGTGTACCCCCTTTGTTGCCAGTGGTTTAGACATTAATGGCTGTGTATTGAGCTATTTTGAGGGGACAGCAAATTCACACACATACAAGCTGTACACTCACTATTTTACATTGTAGCAAAGTGTCATTTCTTCAGTGTTGTCACATGAAAAGATGTAATAAAACATTTACAAAAATGTGAGTGATGATAGTGAATGGATAGGATGAGGAATTTATTCTTGTGGTGACTGCATTCTTTTTTTGTTCTGGGTTATCATATGTTTTCTGTTAGCTTGTCACTCTGACATTTGAATTGCTGAGTACCCAAGACATTTAGATGCAACAACAAGAATCATGGGCATGTTATGATTATTTTATGATTGTATTTAAACGTTTTGTAAATTTATAAAATGGGCATGTACTTTTTAGATATTCTAGGTAGAATAACTTTTCTACAGTTATATTTTTAACATATTTTGTTTTTCTCCACAGGAGTCCAGCTTCTTGCTCTGCTGGTTCCAACACTGATTTCTTATTTGCTGGATGTCAATGCTTTCAGCTCAGCATCACCCTCCTCAAAGGATCTTCATGAGTTTGCACTGCAGAACTTGATGCGTATTGGTCCTCTTTATCCTCATGCATTCAAAACTGTTATGGGAGCTTCTCCAGAGTTGAAAGCATGCTTAGAAACTGCCATTAGAGCTAACCAGGCAAGCAAGGCTAAAGCTGCCTCTCGACAGCCTGCTCCTACCATACAAAGTGCACCCACCATCAAACTCAAGACTAATTTCTTCTAACTACAGAAAAGCTCAGCAGTTGGATTTCCTGAAAGTCCCACTGACTTTATTCTGAAACATTCTGATGGACTTTTTACAAGGAACTCTTCCAGCATTGAAAACATTAACACTAGTTTATCTATGTAGAACTGTTTTCCTTATGTGTATTTCATCCTTTCCACAGCAACTTTTTGTTTTTAAACTTTTACATCCACAGCCATTCCCTTTCATTTGCACCTTGTCAAAATTCTGGCCTCTGACTCAAAATACTCATGACCATCATTTTACCCGAGTCCTTTTTATGCAAAAAAAAGCTTATGTTTTTAATGAAATTGGCTCTATCAGCATTTTTGAATATATATTTATATATAAGATTCTGTTAATGTTTAAAGATCAGGTAATCGCCCAGCTACATAAGTTTGGTTAGCAAGTCATAGCACATGTATCATGAAAACAGCTGCCAGGGAACTATTTGTATTACAGTCTTACTGGGTATACATTAGTAGAATTTTGTTTGAATTTTTTTGTTATAAGATTTCAAATGGTTAGTGGGGTCAAATCGACATTTATTTTTCACTGCAAGAAGATCAATGGAGCACGGAGGAAAATTTTCTTTTGTACACATTTCTAACCGTGTATGTGGTTTCATTCAGGAAATGATTCATCCCAAAACTAAGTGTTAACGGCAAATGAAATTCTAAACTACATGCGAACAACATTCTTCAAGTCGTTGAATGTACTAAGAATTTTCATACAAAAATCTACTAGTGTATTCCCAACTTTAGCTGGAAGCAAGTGGAATGTACAGCTTAAAGGGTGCTTGACATTAGGATTAGACAAAATAATGTAGATGTTCTGTACAGCAGGCACAGACTGCCTGCAGAGACATTGCAACTCCTTTGTCTGACATCAAATCATACAGAAGTTGGAAAACTGGCTTTCAGCATTATTAAGAGTAAAAATTGCACAAATATATGATCTCCCCGAAACACTAGGGGTATAGCCTGCACTCCTTTTTGCACTTGGACTATTCTCTGAATATTTAATATAACACAATGAAATGTATCTGTCACTTGTTTCAAAGGTAAAATATTATGGATTTGTGCGGCAACATTTGTTTCTACGGTTTGCTTCTGCTTTCTATATATATATATATATATATATATATATATTACCATTTCCGGTTTTAACATACTTTATGAATGTGTGTTTCGCTTATTGGGTAACCATGAATTTGTGTTGTACTGGTTGTAAATATTGAAAGTGGATTTTATTGTTGCATTCATCTGTCTAATCAGTTGTAGATATTAAGCCTCTGTACATTCTCAGCATGTTCAGACATGTTATGGTACAAGAAAATGATTGAAAATTGTAACATACATTCAAGTTCGATCCTGACTCGTTTGTTGTTTTACAGCTTAAAACAATAAACTTGTATACATGGATGTTTAGTAAAATATAATGTTTTTAACACTTACAAGTAGATTTTGTTTCAAACAATTAAAGAGCCTACACAAGCACACAAAATATGTGTGCTGCGCAAGGTGGCATCACAGACTCCACTACAAGATCCCTAATGCTCGTGTAAGCTTTTTAACTTTTCTTTAGGCTCCTTTGACACAGGCTTTCCGATGAGGTCTGCATGTCAATTTTTCAGGTGGACCTGATAGGAAGCTTGTGTCCATTTTATGCTTGCCTATCTTGTAGTCTGTCTAGGTTCGGAGAAAAAAAAAAAAAAAAAGGCTCTGTCCTTTCATCTCCAAATACGGAAAGGTTTCTTCACAGTAAGAGCTGTGAAAATGTGGAATAGACTCCCTCCAGAGGTGGTTTTGGCCAGCACGGTTGATTGCATTAAAAAAGGCCTGGATTCTTTCCTTAATGTAAATAATATAACTGGGTACTAACATTTTTAGGTAAAGTTGATCCAGGGTGAATCCGATTGCCTCTCGGGGAATCAGGAAGGAATTTTTTCCCCTGTTATAGCAAATTGGATCACGCTTTGCTGGTGTTTTTTGCCTTCCACTGGATCAACTGTGGGTGAAGGATTGTATATGGGATTATTTGTTTTTTTTCATATATATATATATATATATATATATATATATATATATATATATATATATTTATACACACACATTTTTTTATTTATTTATTTTTTTTGGTTGAACTAGATGGACTTATGTCTTTTTTCAACCTGACTAACTATGTAACTTTACCATTTTTTGGACCTAAATGTGAAGGATCAGAGGTAGCCTGATGTAAACAGACAAAAGTCTGTTTACATCTGACCGCTCATAGAGCCGTCGTCAGTCTGCCTCTGTCCGCTGTCAAAATGCAGACACAAGCTGAACAGGCATGGATTTTAGAAAAATGATATTCCTCTTATGTTCATCGACAGACACAGCTCTTCTGAATCTTGACCATAGGGTTATATCGCCACCTAGAGGAGTAGGACTCTAGGCAGAAAAACCTAGCACCACCTATGGGTAGTCCTAGCTGGTATAAAACTCCCTCGCTGCTATAGGCAAGGCAGTTAGTCACAAAGCAGTTTCAGAAGTATAAACTCCAATAGAGGAGTGGGTGCTGTGTCCGAACTCAGAAAAAAAGGGATTTTACTGTGAGTAACAAAAAATCCTATTTTGTCCCGTTCAGCTCCAATTAAGCAGAGGATCTGTTCACGGATTCCCTGCTGAAATAAGTGGACAAAGCCTATGTGAAAAGGGCCTTAACCTAAGAATTTTGCTTGTGTCAAGGGAAGAGCTGTAAATGCATGAAATAGTGTATTCCTGCAGGCGCCCCTTTAACATCTGTTATATAGAGAGTTATATTCACACGTCCTTATGTGATAAAGTACGTAAATGTCGAGAAGGGAACTGTGTTCGTTTTAAGAATCCAATTCCGGGAAAAGTGTATCCGAAACAGGTGAATAAAGTCGTCCCTTAGGCACTTGTCTAGGAGACGAATTAACCTCGACTTGCCCTGTTTTATCCTAAAAAACAATGAGTGTCATTTTAGGGAAAAAAAGACTCAAGCCTGTGTCGTGGGTGAGGAGATAACCTCAAATATGAAGACTTTGACGAAACACTGATTGACGGAACGG
>BLSH010310076.1:0-15377 GCA_018402905.1 Glandirana rugosa
AATGTTTTCGAATCCGGTAGAATTTTTTCGAATGCGGTAGAATTTTTTTCGAATGCAGTAGAATTTTTTCGAATGCGGTCGATTTTTTTCGAATGCGGCCGGTTTTTCGAAATTGGTCGAATTTTTCGAATTCGGTCGAATTTTTTTCGAATTCGAATACGAAACGAAACTAATCCCGAAAACGAATGTAATGAATGCAACTAATTTAACTAAACTAATTTAGTTAAATAACGAATCGAAACTAAACTAAACTAAACGAATTTTTTCATTCTGCACATGTCTAATTTCCCTCCCTGCACTTTAAGATCATAACTATGGACACTGGGCTGAGAGTGATGCCAAGGTGAGGCTTTTCTGTGTGCCAGACCATTGACACGCTGGTGCTGGTCTGTGCTGAGTGTGATGAACTGACATCTACTACAGTGCCTTGGTGCTGTGTGAGGAGGAAAAGGAGAATTGGGCTCCCCCAAAGGGTGCAACAGCAGCTGCAATTGTTGTAGAAAACCCGCCATGTGTGTTGGCAAGTGTTCTGGTCCCCGAGGGGCCTGTTGGGAAGTTGATATATTAGGGAGTGTCTAACCCCTGGGCGGAGCGATGTTCCTTCATGACTGTGGAGGATGAAGAGGATTGCAATGAGAAGTCGGGTGTTAGTGAGACTGTGGGTCAGCGGCCTGTTCCCTACTTGCCCTCTGGACATGGGAGGGAGTGGTGGCTGAACTGGCTTTTCCAACTCCACAGGTACCTGGAGTCTGAGAACTGTATAGCCTCAAGTTCCCTTATGTCCAAGAGGATTTGTTTAGGGTGATTGGGGTGAATGAGGCTGAAACACCAAAAAAATATAAGAAAGAGGCAATTGGGAACATTTGTAAGTGTGGAAAGTGCTCCTATGCCCAGAGGCCACCAGGAGACTGCGACAAATCAGGGTGGGCTAGGTACAAACACAGCTAAAAACTGTTTGAAAATGGTTTGCAAGAAAGCAAGATAACATAAAACATTCAACTTATTCTGGCTCCAAAAAAATAAGATTCAATCATGGCAAGAAAGAAAAAAAATAATAATTGAAAGGATAAAAGTTGAACTGGGTTTGTTTCTTACTAGGTTGCCAGTCATCAATACCATTCCAATAATCCACCCATAGAGTTTTTCTGACTTAAAGACTGATAACACCCCAGGGACCTAGGTGAATATTTGTCACTCTTTAGGGCTTCTAGGCCTAGCACATCCTTAACACAATATACAATGCCTTCATTGTAAACTGGTATGATTTGAGGCATTTTTCTTATAGCAAATTTCTTCCAGAGCCTCTTCCCCATACCTGATGAGTCTTGGGAGTACCAGGCCCCCTGGAGACTGTCCCAGTGGCCAACTTGTTCTGGCCATAAAATAAGCAGTAATTATAGCTTATGGATCCTTTGAGTCACCTCGAGGGTCCCTCACCTGGGCCTAAAGGAGATACATTTAACCACTTCAGCCCCGGAAGAATTTCCCACTTTAGGACCAGAGCACTTTTTTGCGATTCGGCACTGCGTCGCTTTAACTGACAATTGCGCGGTCGTGCGACCATATACCCAAACAAAATTTGCGTCCTTTTTTTCCCACAAATAGAGCTTTCATTTGGTGGTATTTGATCACCTCTGTGTCATTTCTGGTCGCCGCTATAAACAAAAGAAGAGCGACCATTTTGCAAAAAAACCCAAATTTCTTACTTTTTGCTAAAATTCAAATCCAAAAAAAAAATATAAAAAAACATTTTTTTCACCGTTTTTGGCCGATTTATATAATTCCTCATATTTGCGATAAAAAAAATTGCAATTGGCGTTTATTGATTGGTTTGTGCAAAAGTGGCCGCGTTTACGGATGGTGAGAATTCATTTCTGGGGTTTTTATTTTTTTTTATTTTTTACTAGTAATGGCGGCGATCTGCGATTTTTAGCGGTAATGCGATATTGGGGCAGACATGTCGGAACATTTTTGACACTTTTTTGGGACCAATGACATTTATTCAGCGATCAGAAATTTAAATGTCCACTGATTACTGTATAAATGTCATTGGCAGTGAAGGGGTTAACCTGCAGGGGGAGAGCTAGGGGTTAATCGTGTTCCCTGGGTGTGTTCTTACTGTGGGGGGGTTGGGCTTCCATGGGCATGAGAGATCTAACTGATCCCAGTGATAGGGATAAGTAGATCTCTCATGCCCCACTGACAGAGCGGGGAACCGCCGTGTTTACATCGGCGGTTCCCCATTCTTTCCCTGTGGCCGCTCATCGCGGCTCGCCGGCGGACATCGGGTCCGCCCGAGCTGCGGGCACACTCCCCAGGAGTGCAGCGGGTGCGCGCGCGCGCCCCCTGGTGGCCAAATGCAGATCGCCGCTTATTTACAGCGATTCGCGCAGGGCTCCCCGACTGCCGCCGTGAAAAGACGGCGCACGGTGGGGAACCAGTTAAGGACCCAGAGTCAGTGTTGAGTTGTATATCCATTAGAATCAACTTCTTGCCTGGAGAAGTTAGCTGTTTGCCTAACTGTATTTCTGGGGCTGACCCTGTCCTGAGTAGGGGAAGGAGTAGGGCCCTCTTCCCTTAAGAAGTGCCCTTTCAGATGCTTTTTGCAAGCAATTGTCTTTCAAAATTACACATATTTTTATCTTGATCAGTCTGAGCTAATGATCAGAACTGAAGTGAGGTTACAGTTCTTTTATAGAGCCCATGAGCTTTTTTAGAGCCCAGTCTGATATAACTCCCAGTGTCATTTGTGTGTTAATTAGTTGAATTTTTCAATAGGAAAAAATGTATGACGTTAGGCTTATGGATGTGAGGAATGAAACAGTCAAATATTCATAAAAATAACTGTGTAAAATTGCACAAGTAAAAGAATGAACGTTTGGACATATTAAATAGACCTATTCGTTAAAATGTTCTGTTTTGTTTCTCATGAATGCAAGTTAAAATGCATTATGGAGCCAGAACAAGCAGTTCTGTGGCCCTGTGGTGCATATGTCTCTGTTTTGTACCACCTGAATCGAGAGATGTCATTAGGAACTGTGTACAGGTGCATGCATGACACACAATGGCAAATGAGAAATGGTGAATGTCATTCCAGGTTTAGCAGCTGTTAATGCTGCTATAGCTGTGGCAGAGGAGACCATTGCTAGCCCCCCTTAACTTTAACTTGCTTGTTTACTTTTATGTCAAATTCTTACGTTTTATATGGTATGTTTATTGCCCAAACCCCAAATTAAGTATGACAAACCTAAACCTAATGTGCTTTGAGGTTCAACACCCACATTTTTTGCATTTTCCAGTTTGCCAAACCCAAACTTCCCATACTCTGCAGTTTACAGAAACCCAAACTTCACAGATGCTGAGATCTATAGTAGGTGAATGTAATTTAATTATGGGCTTATTCAAGAACAATAAGCAATCAAATGTCAAAAAGGGTGAGGTGGACTAAGCACTGCCATGGGGCACATGTGCATGCCAAACATATGGCTAGACTGTTCGGCAAGGAGATAGCCTTTTCAGGCAGCTTCAATGTTCACATTTGAAAAACCTTTTAAATAACATAGGAGAAGATACCTTACAGCTGCACATGCTGACACAGAACACTACATTGTAGCCTTTTCAAACTGACATATAAAAAGAAGGGCAAAAAACAGCTTGAGGTTCCCCTTACAATTTCCAGCAGACCCTTTTCCAGGCATGCAACTTGGGAGGCCAGTGAGGTTGTGCCCCCCACTCTTTCTGTACTATACTAGGCCACATTTAAAAGGTACTTGTTAAGGCTTCCTGTGTTGAGAAGACAAGGGCCTCATTCCCACATCCTGTCCGGGATGTGGGGATTTTCAATTTAGGGAACTTATCAGAACCTAAAAGCCCTCTTTATAGTAAGGAGACTCCCAGATAATCAACCCCTCTCCTAGGGAAATGTGGATGGGGTATATTAGTACCCCTAATTACTCATTTCCAGAAAGAGTTACAGACCCCATTACACCATCCTTTAATTGAAAGAAAACACATACACACAAATTATTTTTTCAATTCAAACATTTTTATGCAATTTACAAGAAAAGAAATCCAGCGACTGTTTTGCATACAAGAAATTACAACAGATTTGTAAAATATAAAATGAAATAAAATAAAATGTGATGGAATGATGCACAAAAATAAAAAGAGTTGTGTTGGCCAATAATATGTGTCTGGCTGCTAAATGGAAGCAACAGAAAGAGTGTTATGTATGCGTCACTAGGCACTCATGCCTGGGTATCATTAATGGAGTTAGCGGTCTGGACATGAGATTGTAAGTAGAGGGAAAGAACAGGAAAATGAATAGAATATGAACAGCTGAGAGAGCGAAAGATAGAAGGAAAGGGTAGAGGAGGAAAAGATCAAGAGGGAAAGGCATAGCATGACGAGTTCTTAAACAGTGTGGTAAGCATGTCATAAGGATGTCAGGCTTCTTGTAGAAAGGTTAGGGTGATGGTACATGATTCATGGTTACCATATTTTCAAAAAAAATGTAATAAAGTCCCCCATTGTAATCCAGCTTCAATAATATCATCCAACAATGGAATTCATATCAATCACAATGACTCATTGCCTGGCAGTCTTAGTCCTGTGTGATTTAACATCATGGAGTATATTTGGTCCCACAGACTTCAATAGGGTTCTTGTTCAAACATTTTATTGAAAGATGGATTACTGAGTACAGGGATAAAGGGAGGGTCACTCCCAGTTTGCAGAAAGGGGTACAATGATACATAAACATCAGCCCGCAGCCCGTATAGATAGCAGAAATTTGACAATCGGCCTTAAAGGCATGAACCAACAACATGGAACACAGAGGATCTAGATCCTAAAAGTAAACAATGGCAGGTTGCTGGTAAGGGACAGTTAGAAGAGGACCCGTGTGGGGAGGAATCTGTAATCGGACTTCAATAGGGTTCAACCTCAGTTAAGTGCAAAATGGATACTCAAGATAAATTTTAGAATCCCTGTTCAGTTCAGTCACACGACCTGTTAGCACTATAGCATTCGCTATATTCTTTCAATGAGACAGAAGCCGTAGAGGTGTGTAAATCAAAACCAGTACCTTTGAAAAACATTCACCCAAAAAGCATGCACGAGATCCACCTCTACACAAGCACAATTTTGAAGTAACCAGAGATATTCCATACAAAGCATCTGTGCATTTACAAACGTTTGGTGTATACTACCGCAGCACAGGCAAGTGTATGTAGGCTGTGTCTGTTTATAGCCGACTACCTCTGAGTTCATCTAGGTCTGCATCCTTTTCCATTTATTTCAGACCTAAACCCGATGGATCAGAGATAAAAGGATGCACGTTAATTTTACATCCACCTGCCCATAAACCTAACACAGATTTGTTACAAGATGCAGGAAAAAAATGAATGCACACAGACGTGACAAAATGACATCCAATCCGTTCTGCTGTGTTTCAGCAGGGAATCTGTTCATGATCCTCTGTTGGTTGGAATGGATGCCTTCTGTGTGAAAGGGCCCTAACCGATCTTCTAATCCAGATATGTCTCTTGGCTGTCCATATATGTGGACAGATTGCTCAAATTTTTTTATGATCAACATCTGAATGTCAGCATTTCTGACTAGATGAAGGTTAAGAACAGAATTCTTGTAGCTCCACATTAAAGGTACATTTAAATAATGGTTTACCACAAAAAAGGCTGCAGGTCAAAAGCTATCATTAATGGTGAAATCATATAGTTATGTAATTGTATTATTTGTTAACGTAAAGATGAATTTGATAAGTAATTCTGTTTTGGCAACAGCGTAAAAAATTCCCTGCGGCCTTGAGTGTACTCATGAGAAATGGCTTTACTGTTACATCCTTTCAGTTTTGACATCTATCTTCACTAGAAGTACCTACAGGAAGATTAAAGAAGTGATTAATCAATTTCTGCCAGCTGCTTTGGGACGTTAAAGTAACTTAAGGGCCTACGAAACTTGACAAGTTATTGCAACTTATAATGGTATGTAACTAAGGTGTAAAATATTTTACCTTTTAATTTATTTATACATATTTTATGCTGCTGTTGGATGATATAATTCTATCAATGAAAATAAATTATCTTGAAATCATAGAGGTTGTTAACAATTTTCCTTTGATGGTACTGCTGTGCAGCTGCCAAAATATTGTATTCACTTTCACATTTGAAATTCCCCAGAGGATATTTCAATAGCATTAAAAGGACATTTAGCATCATTCATCACTCAACAGAAGGGTGTTTTTCCCAATGAGTTTAAATAAAAATATTTTAAGACATTCCATCCTCAGAGGTTTAATATATGCATGCTTGAAATAACTTTTTTTTAATGCAAAAGCAGTATTAGTAAAATCTAAAAATAGTTTACTAAAGTATCTAGCTGATTTTCAATGGTTACTGCCTTTGGGATATTATAAGAATTTAACAGAAAATGTGTTTTACTATGGAAATTTAATCTCCATTATATTTCCATAAAACAACTCCTGTTTTACTTTTTTGCTGTATATGTGGTGGCCTAAACTGGTCCTCTCTCTTCTATTCTTGAATTTCCAAACTTTTTTCATTCAGCAGTTCTCCCTTTTCGCTCTCAGCAAACGTGTCGTATATGTTCCACTATACATAAAATTGCTTCTAATAGGGATGGTCCCGATGTTCGAGTCTAATGTAAGTTGAACATTGGGTGTTCATAAACAAACATAGAGGGGTGCTCGTGGGACGCTCGCGCGCCGACGAGCGCCCCATATTGCACTGCGAGATCACTGCGAGATTGCAGTGCATTGACGGCTGCTGTTTAGCCAAAGCATGCACCTGACCTGCATGCTTTGGCCAATCACAGCACGTTGTTCTGTGAGAGCTATGATTTGCCAAAGTCTGAAATCTTTCTTGGTCTACCTGACCTTGGCTTGATATCTCTATCTTGGCTTGGTATCTCTATCTTGGCTTTGGATCTCTATCCCCAAATTTTCCACTTCTTATTAAACAATTGAACAGTACTGACTGTCATATTCAAGGCTCTGGATATCTTTTTATATCCTTTTCAATCTTTGTAAAGTTTCTTTTGACTGTTCTTTTCTACCTCCTCATGGCTCAGTGTCTAGCCTGCTTAGGGCATCCAAGTGAGAGCTAACTAACTCATTGACTATTTATACACAGACACTAATTGGGATTTAAAAAGCCACAAATGTGAGAAATTAATCTTTAATTGCCATTTTAACATGAGTGTGCCACCTTCTGTGTCTGTACCAAGGCCAAACATTCCAGGGTATTTACACTTTTTATCAGGGCCATTTGGGTGATTTTTGTTATAATTATGCTTTAAAAAGGATAAAACAAACTATGTGATAACAAATGGCTTCATGTGATCACTATCCTTAAATAAAAGACTGTTTTTTGGCATTATCAGTCATATTTTCAATATTAATGCCAAAATGTGATAATTTCTGCCAGGGTATGCAAACTTCTCAGCACAACTGTATATTACAGTGGAGGCAGTGCACAGTATATAATACAGTGCAGGCAGTGTACACTACATAATACAATGCAAGCGGTGTACAGTATATAGTGCAGTGCAGGCAGGGTACAGTATATAATACAGTGCATCCATGTACAGTATATAATACAATGCAGGCAATGTATAGTATATAGTACAGTGCAGGTGGTGTACACTGTATATAATACAATGTGTACAGTATATAATACAGTGCAGGCAGTGTACAGTATATAATACAATGCAGGCAGTGAACAGTATATAATACAGTGTAGACGGTGTACACAGTATATAATACAGCGTGTACAGTATATAATACAGTGCATTTGGTATACAGTATATAATGCCGTGCAGACAGTGTACACTGTATATAATACAGTGTGACAGTATATAATACAGTGCATTCTGTGTACAGTTTATAATACAGTGCAGGCAGTGTACAGTATATAATACAGTGCAGACGGTGTACATAGTATATACTACAGTGTGTACAGTATATAATACAGTGCAGATGGTGTACAGTATATAATACAGTGCAGATGGTGTATGGTATATAATACAGTGCAGGCAGTGTACAGTATATAATACACTTTAGACAGTGTACAATACATAATACAGTGCAATCAGTGTCTAGTATATAATACAGTGCAGTTGGTGTACAGTATATAATACACTTCAGGTGGTGTACAGTATATAATACAGTGCAGTTGGTGTACAGTATATAATAGAGTGCAGGCAGTGTACACAGTATATAATACAGTGTGTACAAGATATAATAGAGTGCATTCAGTGTACAGTATATAATACAGTGCAGGCGGTGTATAGATATACAGTGCAGTTGGTGTACAGTATATAATATAGTGCAGGCAGTGTACACAGTATATTTTGCAGTGTGTACAGTGTATAATACAGTGCAGTGGGTGTATAGTATATAATACAGTGCATTCGGTGTACAGTATATAGTGCAGTGCAGAGTATACAGTGTAGTGCAGAGTATATACTACAGTGCAGTGCAGAGTATATAATACAGTGTAGTGTGGTGTAAAAAAAATCCCCATCATGTCCAGCAGGCCACCAAGGAGAGGCAGACGCTCACAGGCCAATAAAAGAGAACAAGCAGCCTCTGTGTCTACAGTGAAAAGTGGTGGTCGCCGACATGGTGCATCCTCTTCAGGCGGGGCACACTTGTTTTTTTTTTCTGCTTCTGGCCGTGTTATTGAGCCACAACATATAGAAGAGTTGATGGAGTGGACAACTAAGTCGTCCTCATCCTCTGTCACCGAGGTTCACACTAGTTTGCCTTCCAACGCAGCTGCCAGAGTGGCTTATTCCACTGGCACCTTGTCCACAGTTACTCCTTCTGTAGCCCCACCATGGTGCACGGAGGAGTCTCCAGAATTATTCGACCATAGTGTAGGTTACATGCTGATGGAAGATGCACAGCAATTTGAATGCTCTGATGTTGCTTTCCAGGTTAAGGAAGGGAGTAAGGTGTGCCTAGGGAGAGGGGGTGCCACAGAAGGACAAGAAACTAGCAGTCACATTCCCCCAGCTGTAGCATACTGTCAAGTTTGCTCCAGTGAAGAGGAGGGAGTGGATGATGAGGTCACTGACTGTACTTGGGTGCCTGAGAGAACAGGGGAGGAAAGTGAGGAGGGGGAGGAGGCAGAACTCCAAGGAGGCAGTATGTCCTCCAGGGGCATGTTTAAGGGAAGCCATCCTATTGCATCACACCACAGAGCTCCACATGTGCAGGACACTGCTGACTCCCCACTGACTACCAAAAGTTCATTGGTGTGGGCTTTCTTCAACACATGTGCAGTAGATCGCACTGTTGCTGTTTGCAATCTCTGTCTGAAGCAGATCAAGTGTGGCCAGAACACCACCCACTTGGGCACCACATGCTTGACAAGACATATGACGACCTGCCATGCAGTCTGTTGGCAACAGCACCTGAAAAACCCACATCATTAAAAAAAGCAGATTTCTCCTTGCTCTTCATCTGGGATCTCAACCCCTACTATACCTCAAGTCCTCTCAAAAACCTGCACTGAGAGGAATGAAGGTATAGCAATAATGGCCACAAGTACTTGCACCCAATCTGCTAGCAGTATAACACCTGTTGATTTCACCAGAAAAATTTCACTACCCCAGTTGCTGAATCTTAAAAAAAATACTGTCCCAGCCATCCACATGCTCAGTGTCTAAATGCTAGCTTAGCCAAATTGCTAGCACTACAACTGCTGCCTTTTCAGCTGATAGACTCTGCCCCCTTTTGTAAATTTATGGAATGTGCTGTACCACAGTGGCAGGTTCCAAAAATAATTTTCTTTTTACTTAAGGCCATTTCAGCTCTCTGCCATCATGTGGAAGGCAATGTTTTGGCCTCATCGGACAGAGTGGTCAGCAGCAAGGTTCACATTACCACTGACTCATGGTCCAGCTGGCATAGTCAGGGAGGTTACATTTCCTTCATGGAGCAGTGGGTAGCTCTGCTGACAGCTGGGAACGGTGCAGGACAGGGTTCAGTGTTGGAGCTTGTTCCGCCACCACGTTTCCAAATAGCTGGTGGTGATTCTGCCACCCCTGTCTGCTCCACCCCCTCATCTTCTTCTTTCTCTATGGCCTCTTCAGCTGAATTGTCCTCTGAACCAGCAGTGCTCCCTAAGCATTCAAGTGGCTACACAAGCAGTCAGGCAAAAATATGCCATGCGGTGCTTCAGCTGGAGACAGGAGCCACACTGGGGCACAGATTCTGTCAGCTCTGCAGGGGCTGGCTCAGAGGTGGTTGACGCCACGGCAGCTTGAACCAGGAATGGTTGTATGCGACAATGGCACCAACCTTCTCTCCACCCTCTGACAGGGACACTTGACACGTGTTCCATGCTTGCCACATGTCCTGAATTTGGTGGTGCAGCATTTCTTGACCAGGTACCCAGGCTTACAAGATCTGCTGAGGCAGGCCAGAAAAGTCTGTGGGCATTTCCGGCGGTCATACAATGCCAGTGCTCGGCTGGCTGACATTCAACGGGAATTCAACCTGCCCACCAACTGCCTCATTTGTGACATGCCCACCAGGTGGAACTCAACATTGCAATGCTGCAGCGGCTGCACACACAGCAGAGGGCCATCAAGTACCTATGTGAGTATAGCACCAGGACAGGCTCAGGGGAGCTTGGCTTCTTTTCAGCACACCAGTGCCTACTGATAAAGGATGCATGCACTATCCTGTCACCATTTGAAGAGGCCACAAGGATGGTGAGCAGCAACAATGCATGCATCAGTAACACTGTCGCTCTAGTCTTCCTGCTGGAGCATACCCTTTGTGGCATCAGGGAAAAGGGCACTTGAGGCATAACAGACTTCCTTTCCTCTCAAGGCCCCCTTTATGAAGATTCCATTCCTGTGGGGCCACCAAATACACAGGAAGAAGAGTAGGAGGAGGAGGATTGTGTCAGCATGGATGTAAAGGATAACATGCAGCAGTCTTCAAGGGATGGCTTACAGTCCCCAGAGTTGTACGTGGCTGGGAGGAGGTAGTTCCTGACAATGTCATCCTTAGTGACCCAGAGGACTCAGAATCTTATGCCTCTTCAAACTTACACTGCATGGGCTCCCTGATTCTGCAAAGCCTGCAAAAGGATTTGTGGTATCAAGGAGAAGGATTATTACTGGCTGGCAACCCTTCTTGATCCACGTTACAAGGATAAAGTTGCAGAGCTTGCCTTTGCAGAGGAAGCAGAGGATAAAACATCTTCAGGACGCCTTGAAGAAAACTTTGTGTAAAGCCTTTCCAGACCCTGGGAGGTTACCATTTCCTGGTCCTGTTTCTGAGGCTTTGTTCGGTCAGAGGTGGAGCGATGGAGAAGTTGGCCAGCTGACCAATGCCTTTAAATGATTCTTTATCCCTTAGTGCCCAGGGCTGTTAGGTTTAAGCAATCATCGGCAGCGTCTGTATAATATGGTGCAGGAATATCTATCAAGAGCAGACTTGGAGTCCTTTCCAACCGAGCATCCTTTGGGTTACTGGGTCTTGAGGATGGACAACTGGCCAGAACTTGCTCAATATTCAATAGAGCTACTGGCCTTTCCTGCATCCAGTGTGCTTTCTTAATGGACATTCAGTGCTGCTGGAGGGTTTGTAACGGATTAAAGAGTGTGCCAGTCCACAGACTCAGTTGATAGGCTGACATTTATAAAAATGAATCAGTCCAGGATCAGCAGCCAACAAGCCCCTGATGCTGATGTAACTGACTGAATTTGCTAGGGATCTGGGATCCATTGAAGACTGCCTATCCTATTCCTGGATCTTGATTATGCTAGCTTCCAACAATATTTTTGGTTTAGGGCACCACCAACACCTAAGGCCCAAATTGTATGCACCTGTTTAACAGGGGCATTTAATTACAATTTTTAAATATTTTTTTACAGCAGGGCCATTCCTGCACCCAACAAGAGTAACTGTGAAGGGTTACAGTGTTCAGGCACCGCCAACACCCAAGGCCCAATTTTTCTGCACCTGTTTGACTGGAGCATGCAATTACAATTTTTTTAGTAATTTTTAACAGCAGTTTAACGCAGTTCCTGCGCCCAACAAGAGTAAAGCCTCGTACACATTCAACTTTTGTCCAAATTGGCTGTCAGCGGTTTTGTCTAGCTTACTGACGGGAGTCAAGTAATCATCCGACCAAGATGAACGTAGTGACGTGCTATGAGCGCACAAAGAGGAAGTTCAGTTTGCGTGCGTCACCCTTTGGGCCCCTTCTGCTAATTTCGTGTTAGCTGAACTATGGTGAGCATTGATTCACGATTTTTAGATCGTTACTGATCGGTCGTTTGTCAACCAGCCATGTTGAGAACTAGAGAGAGAAAGTGCAACGCAGGAAGACCAGAAAGAGGAGTTGTTGGACCAAAAATTGGTTGCTTAATAGTGACCAATTAGGTCATATGTCTTTATTCAGGGAGATCCAGGAGAATAATCATGATGATTTTAGGAATTATCTCCATATGACGGATCCCTGCTTCAGCCACCTCTTGGCATTGGTGTCCCCTTATATCCAGAAGCAGGACACATGCATGCGCCTTTCCATCACCCCTGAGCAAAGGCTCATTGCCGCTTTGTGGTACCTGGCGACAGGGAGAAGCCTCCAGGATCTGAAGTTCACTACTGGGATCTCCCCCCAGGCTCTTGGATGCATTATTCCTGAGACCTGCTCAGCCATCATTCAGGTGATGCAGAAGGACTATATTAAGGTATGTTTCATGTTAATACCACATTCTATGTGTTTGGGCTTGCTAACGTTGTATTTTCCCTTTTTTGAACACATAATTGGCAAGATTACAATATGCTGTAAATGTCCCCTTTGGCATTTTGCATGCTCTAAGGTTTTTCAGTTCCTTTCTTCCTCTACATGCCTATTTTCCTATACTAACCTCCCCAGCATGTTATCCTGTGTCTATACACACCCAGCCTGGTAACTTCGCAATGATTTTGGTCAGCTACATTTTGGGCTTTACCCCCCCAAAAAATTGTTATTATTATGTCAAAGATAATTCCACCCCCCCAAAAAATGTAAGGTCATCATATCAAAATACTGTATCTTGTGACATGAAATCTTCCATACACACTCTCCATCTTTTGGGGGGTCACATTTAGTGTTGAGTGAACCCGGACTGTAAAGTTCGGGTCCGTACCGAACTTTGGGGTGTCCGGGACCCGGACCCGAACCCGGACTTTTCAAAAAAAGTCCGGGTTCGTGTCCGGGGTTCTGGTAATTTTACTAAAAGCTCTGAAAATTGCTGTAAAAAAGTCCAGGAAAGTCCTAGAGGTCTGCAAAAGGAAGGAAAATGGTGGTAAGGGTGGGACAAGTGCCCTACAAAGAAATTGGGACAGAAATTGTGGCAGATGAGGCCTTTGCTCTAGGAGACCATCTGATTAAGTAATTTCCAATGCGTACCCCAACCCCTGAGCAGAGGATCTTCAACTACAGATTGTCTCATGCCAGAAGGGTGTGGAGAATGTGTTTGGGATCTTGACCAATCGTTTCCGGTTCTTTTTAACACCGATAAACCTGGTGTTATTCAAAATTAACCATGTGGTGTTGTGCTGCTGCATTCTCCACAATTTGTTGAGCAAAATTGCAAGCAGCTACATCACCTCCCTGCCAAGTGACATTGACCCTGCCCTGCCAGGCCCTAGTACAGCGACTGAAGGCCATCCTTTGTATGCAATGGCGGACATCCAGAATGCCTGTGCTAGTTTGCCCACCCATAATGCAAAGGAGTTAAGACAAAAATACCTGGTATATTTTGTGGGGAGAGGGGCAGTGTCTTGGCAGGAATTGATTCCTGATCGTGTTTAAACTTTTTTTGGCCTTATAAACTAATCTTTCAGTTTAACTACTGTTGTCTGCCATTTTTCTATGTATAAGATATGTTCTATATGTATTTATTTTTTGGAACACTTGCTCCAAGAGGGAAATGTAACCTCCATTTCTACATGAGGTCACAATATCATCTTCAGGTAAGTATTCTGGTGTACTGGGGGTCTGCTACACACACACACGCGCAATGTTTTTGTTCCTCATGCATGGAATGCATGAAGAACAAAAACATGATGCATTCCCAACTTTTCCCTGCTCAATATTAGCATGAGTTGACAACATGTAAGAGCACATTCGCAATGTAAATACATCAACTTAGTAAGTTCCTATTTATAGATCAAGTAAATAAGAAGCCATACACTGTTAAGTTCAAATCTTTTTTACTCCAAGCACATTCAGAGGTGCTTTTTAAGGTGGTTAAACAAAAAACATCTTTGTGTCTAACGTGTATGTCTTTAGGCATTCGTCATATTTATTGGATTACCCAGGTATGTCTAAAACCTTTACATACACATTCAAAAGTCACTCACTTGTGTTCATGGAAAAGTGATGTGCAAAGGAGACATCAGGATCCCAAGACTGTGTGGATACTGCCTTCCTCACATGGTGTGATCTGATGTCCCATCCCTAAAATGTCAAAATTGAATCCACATCCACCTAGTGGCTTCTCACAGAGATTATGTCCAGGATGGAATTTATAAAACGGGTTTATTTACAACCAGCAACATTTCTAAGCCCCCAAATGACAAAGTGTGTAAACATCTTCTACATACCATCAGGGGGTATCAAGTCTCATATTTCTGGGGTGCAACCCCCCTTCCTCCAAACTAGAGTTGCTTACAGAAAGGGGTGTTGCAGCACCAAAAACGCGTCAGTTGATACCATCACGGGTTTTGAGCCGATGCGTTCAAATTACTCCAAATTATAATTGAACGGGGTTTTAGTGTTACGTCCCGGAGTCGGTGAACTGTTAGTAACGGGATTACGTAAAATGAGAATATTGTCCAGTACTACAAGGTGAAACGTGACAACCGTCTAACTCGCCTGTCTAATAGGTCACAACGTTCCTCGACCTCTTATATTTCTTCCGACGATGTCGAAATGTTGCGTCTGACTACCTAACACCCCTGTACCAATGTTGTAAAATTAAACGAGAACTTGAGCACAGGACATAAAAATCGGTTGATAACCGACAAAACAAAAAAACCTTTAAAGCTTAAAAAAAACAAATTAAAATCTTTGGAAAAAGTGCCAAAATTTACACTTCCGAAACAATTAAAGTTAGTTTCGATGAGTTCCAAACTGTGGGGTCTTTGCGTAGCCGAGTTTTGGGCACTACCATAGTTGACTGCGCAAAAACCACGACGTTGTGGGGAAAGACATTCGTTGAGATCAAACCTCCTTCCCCCCAACGTGGGGTCTTTATACTCTGAACTATGGGGGACTACCATACATCTTCTACAAATGTGTGAAACAGTAAACCCCCGAATC
>BLSH010310083.1:53683-64499 GCA_018402905.1 Glandirana rugosa
TTACATCAATTGCCCCCATCAGAGTGGCCCCTTATATCAAGTACCCCCATCAGAGTGCCCCCTTATATCAGTGTCCCCATCAGAATGCCTCCTTACATCAGGTGCCCCCATCAAAGTGCCCCCTTATATCAGTGCCCTCATCATAGTGCCTCCTTATATCAATTCCCCATCACAGTGTCCCCTTACATCAGGTGCCCCCATACATCAGGTGCCCCCTTATATCAATGCCCCTATTAGAGTGACTCCTTACATCAGTTGTCCCCCCATCAGAGTGCCTCCTTATATTAGTGGCCCCATCACAGTGCACAGTGTAAGAAGGCATGCTGCTGGGGATACCTGATGGAAGGAGGCACTCCGCTGGGGACACCCTGATGACATCTGGTGGCAGGCGACGTGGCAAGTCATACACTCGGGGCTTCCACTGATTCTGCATTCTGGTGAGTTGAATTATTTCATTTTGTATTACAATATAATAATAAAATAATGCGCTTCAATCATCCTAACATCATAACAACCATGGTGTCGGGATGATTGAAGTGCTAACACCAGGTGATTGGAGTATCTTTATCTGCTGATTGTTAAACTTTCTGGAATACACATATTGCTATTGTGGTGTAGGATCTGGGCCTGCTGTCCTTCCATCCCTCTTTCTTTCCTTCTTTCTCCTTCCCTCCCTATTTCATTCTTTCTTTCTCCCTCCATCCCTCATTCATCTCAGACTCAAACCACACCCTTTTAAGCCACGCCCACTATTTCGTTTAATCCGCACCCATTTCCCCACCACTTCGTGCACCACATTTCTTCGGGCTCAAGCCCCCGGGCTTTTTCCCATCTAGCAACGGCCCTGAAGCTGGAGAGGGAGAAAGGGGGAGAGAGAGAAATAATAGAGGACCTAAGTTCCTCTTGACTTCCTTTCCCTCTGCAATGCCACTTAGGTTGAGCGCCACTTGCAGTGGAGAAAGCAGACTGCACCTGCCTACAAGCATGTTGCCTTCAGCAGGCGTTACCACCACCAAACAAGACCCATCAAAATGAATGGGATGCTGACGCACCTAACCCGCCGAAAATCTGACGTGGCCCATTTGTTGTTAACTCGGCGCACTCCAACACACACCACCATGTGATGCTGCGGGCTGAAATACTGGTGCATTGCCTTAGTGCGTTAGGTCTCTCCAATGCATGTAACCACCATTGTCGCTGAGATACCGCAGTACAAAAATGTGACTGGGTCCTAAAGGTCATTTGAGGGTTTCCTTTAGAAATATTGCTCTGCACGATCGGCCTTCCTCTGTGTTCCGGTGGTTTGGTTTAGCGGATTAGGAAGATATTAATAGGCCACTCGTAGTTTTTAATGTGTTTAGAAAGTCAGCGATCACGCGGAGTTCCTCAATCTGGTAATGCGTAGCGTTCTATCCGCAGGTTATGTTGTTTTTGAAAGCAAACCCAGGGAGGATGTTGATTATTTACACGGCCTGTGAACCGTATCATACCGGAATCCTGGACTTTGATTCAAGAAGGAAAACAAGTGTGTATGTGTGTGAGCAAGAGGGAGAGCGAGGAGAGGGGGGGGAGAGGAGAGAGAGCGAGGAGAGAGAGAGGGGGGAGAGAGGGGGGAGAGGAGAGAGAGCGAGGAGAGAGAGAGGGGGGAGAGGAGAGAGAGAGGGGGGAGAGGAGAGAGAGCGAGGAGAGAGAGAGGGGGGAGAGGAGAGAGAGCGAGGAGAGGTGGGGGGGAGAGGAGAGAGAGAGGGGGGAGAGGAGAGAGAGCGAGGAGAGAGAGAGGGGGGAAAGGAGAGAGAGCGAGGAGAGAGAGAGGGGGGAGAGGAGAGAGAGAGAGAGGGGGGACAGGAGAGAGAGGGGGAAGGAGAGAGAGAGTGGAGATAGAGGAAGAGTGTAAGATAGAAAGAGTGAGGGGGAGAGAGAGGAAGAGAAAGAGTGAGGAGAGAGAGAGGCGACGGCAAGGAGGCGTTATGTTGCCTCCTAGTTGCCTGACTTAACCAAGTAGATGCCACACTACCGTGCCATATTGTATGCAGTTGCGGCACAGTCCCATAGACCTGCATTGGTTGCATTTGGCATCGCTAATGCCCCAAAATGCAACATATTCTTTAATTTTTTTTCTATGACTACGGCATGTGTACAGCCCTGATTATCTGCATGCTCAGGTTCAGGCGGGCGGTTGGGGAAGGGGGGGATGTTAAATTGTGCTCAAATGCCCAATATTACCACCCCCCCAGCCACAAATATGAATGAAGCCTGAATTCGGGGGGACCCGTAGGTCACCAGAACTAGTGTCCTCATTGGAAGATTTCCCCTGTCTGGGGACAACCCGAAAGTTGGGATTTTCTTTTACTTTCACTTTCAATGGTAAACAGGACGAATAGAGAGGGCAAATTTCCTTAATGGGGGCACAAGCAGCAATAAAAACTGACAGGGGTTCTAATCTCTCTACACTTCATCCAAATCTAAAAAAAAATGTTTTGCCTTTAATTATACTTTAGAGTCCCACCCAAAAGTGAAACGTCCACTTTAAGGGAAGGTGACCCCCTGACATTCAGCAATTGGCATGTCATTTTTTTTGGGGAGGCGGGGACCCTGTTTTCACAGGGTCCCAGGTCCACTTACTCTCCTAGAGCCGTGGCTCCGGAAGGAAGTTCACCTCCACCTCTCAGCGATTTTCTGGGACACGTCACAGGTCCCAGAAGATACGCCGGCCATTCACAAGGTGCAGAGCGACTCGCGCATGAGCAGTGAAGCCAAAGCCGGGTGCCCACGCTTGTGATGCCGGCGCCGCCGAGGGAAGGGGGAGAAGAGTGAGCCCTCAGATGACCGCATCGCTGGAGCCTGGGACAGATGAGTGTCCGTTGGTTAAAAGTCAGCAGCTACACTTTTTGTAGCTGCTGACTTTTAACTGGGTTGAACTCCGCTTTAAGCAAAGTATTTGGAGAGTTTAGATGACCCCTAAGCATCAATGTTCCATCCATGCTCCTGTATTTTCAATGTTTCCTTCCATTGAGTCTCATTACTCATTGTGAGTCTTCCCAGGCTGGCATCCATGCTTGCTTGGCAACAACTTTTAAAACATCCAAATGTGACTTTAAAAAAAGAAAGGGTGTTCATGTTTCACAGACAGAGTAAAAAACATACATGATAATGAATATTTTACAACAATTTGTGAAAATAAATTCACTCCTAGCAGTTCTGTCTGCCAAACATTCACTTAATGCAGGAGTAGCCCTGAATACACGGCTGGTGCGGTCCAGAGAGACGCCAGGATCTTGAGTCTTCTTGTCTGAACCACTTTCAGATCCTTTGTATCTTCCTTGGCCTTTTCCATTTGCCGTTGCCATGTTTTGGGTGGGCATTGGAATCTCACGTCTTTTCCGCCCCAGCCCTTCAATTCTGTCTATCAACAAAACAGATTTTCCATCCGTAGTTCCATGATATCGAACCAACTCTGGGCGCCAGCTGGGTCTAATTGCCAACATTCATTAGAATTGACGTCCTCTTACAATATGGTGCTCTGTTTTTTTGGCCTTTGCGTAGAACATTGCTAAACAATGATCCTTTATCTGCGTGATCCAATGTTTGCTACATGACAGAGTGGTGAGCTGGGGACCCGCCGAGGGGCTCAAGAGCCTCATGTCTTCAACTTGTCCTAAAGCGGAGTTCCACCCAAAAAGTGGAACTTCCGCTTTAAGGGAAGGTGACTCCCCGACATGCCACAATTGCCATGTCTTTTTTTTGGGGGGTGACCAGGGACTCTGTTTTCACAGGGTCCGAGGTCCACTTCCTCCCCTGGAGCCGCGGCTCTAGGAAGGAAGCCCACCTTCCCCCCTCCCTCTCAGCGATCTTCTGAGACACGTCACGGGTCCCAGAAGATACACCGGCCAGTCACAAGGTGAAGCCAAAGCCGGGTGCCCACACCTGTGATGCCGGTGCCACAGAGAGGAGGGGGAGAGGAGCGAGCTTTGGGCGCTTTTTGTAGCTGCTGACTTTTATATGGGTGGAACTCCGCTTTAAGTTTGTAGAGACTGCAGATGTTGTATGGTTAACAACTTAAAGTGGTAGTTACCTCTGTATGTGAACTTGTACCTATAAGTAAGCTTACAGTAGAGCTTACCTGTAGGTACAATGAATATCCCCTAAACGTGCATTGTATTGAAGACATTCGCATCGGCAATAGCCGATTACGTGATCTGTGCATGCACAGTGATGCTCTGCATTCAAGGCATACAGAATATGCCGTGGAATGCAGAACGCTGTGCCACACTCGTGACATCACCATGGTCCAGCCATTCAAATGTCTGAAGCCCGCAAACCTGGAAGGAAGGTTGGGTGAAGATGGAAGCCCTGGTGGCGGTGGCATAAACCTCCAGGGGGCCCAGATTTTTTTCCTTTCCAGTTCACTACCACTTTAAAGCAGATCTTCACCTTCTCATCCCCCTTTTTTAACCCATGCTTACCTTGTGGCTGGTTCTTTACAGTTCACATACACTATATTACCAAAAGTATTGGGACACCTGCCTTTACACTCACCTGAACTTTAATGGCATCCCAGTCTTAGTCCGTAGGGTTTAATATAGCTTTGGCCCACCCTTTGCAGCTATAACAGCTTAAACTCTTCTGTGAAGGCTGTCCACAAGGTTTAGGAGTGTCTATGGGAATGTTTGGCCATTCTTCAATATTGAACCCTACAGACTAAGACTGGGATGCCAATAAAGTTCATGTGTGTGTATATGCAGGCGTCACAATACTTTTGGTAATATAGTGTATATTAATTTATATACAGTATCTCACAAAAGTGAGTACACCCCTCACATTTTTGTAAATATTTTATTCTATCTTTTCATGTGACAACACTGAAGAAATTACACTTTGCTACAATGTAAAGTTGTGAGTGTACAGCTTGTATAACAGTGTAAATTTGCTGTCCCCTCAAAATAACTCAACACACAACCATTAATGTCTAAACTGCTGGCAACAAAAGTGATTACACCCCTAAGTGAAAATGTCCAAATTGAGCCCAAAGTGTCAATATTTTGTGTGGCCACCATTATTTTCCAGCACTGCCTTAACCCTCTTGGGCATGAAGTTCACCAGAGCTTCACAGGTTGCCACTGGAGTCCTCTTCCACTCCTCCATGACGACATCACAGAGTTGGTGTAATGTTAGAGACCTTGCGCTCCTCCACCTTCCATCTGAGGATGCCCCACAGATGTTCAGTAGGGTTTAGGTCTGGAGACATGCTTGGCCAGTCCATCACCTTTACCCTCAGCTTCTGTAGCAAGGCAGTGGTCGTCTTGGAGGTGTGTTTGGGGTCGTTATGTTGGAATATTGCCCTGCGGCCCAGTCTACGTGGGGAGGGGATCATTCTCTGCTTCAGAATGTCGCAGTACATGTTGGCATTCATGGTTCCCTCAATGAATTGTAGCTCCCCAGTGCCGGCAGCACTCATGCAGCCCCAGATTATGACACTCCCACCACCATGCTTGAATGTAGGCAAGACACACTTGTCTTTGTACTCCTCACCTGGTTGCCACCATACACCTTTGACATCATCTGAACCAAATAAGTTTATCTTGGTCTCATCAGACCACAGGACATGGTTCTAGAAATCCATGTCCTTAGTCTGCTTGCCTTCAGCAAACTGTTTTTGGGCTTTCTTGTGCATCATCTTTAGAAGAGGCTTCCTTCTGGGACAACAGCCATGCAGACCAAATTTGATGCAGTGTGCGGCGTATGGTCTGAGCATTGACAGGCTGACCCCCCCACCCCCACACCTTCAACCTCTGCAGCAACGCTTGCAGCACTCGTACGTCTATTTCCCAAAGACCACCTCTGGATATGACGCTGAGCATGTCCACTCAGCTTCTTTGGTCCACCATGGTGAGGCGCTGTTCTGAGTGGAACCTGTCCTGTTAAACCGCTGTATGGTCTTGGCCACCATGCTGCAGCTCAGTTTTAGGGTCCAGGCAATCTTCTTATAGCCTAGGCCATCTTTATGTAGAGCAACAATTCTGTTTTTCAGATCCTCAGAGAGTTCTTTGCCATGAGGTGCCATGTTGAACTACCAGTGACCAATACGAGAGAGTGAGAGCGATAACACCAAATTTAACACACCTGCTCCCCATTCACACCTGAGACCTTGTAACACTAATGTGTCACATGACACCGGGGAGGGAAATTAGCTAATTGGACCTAATTTGGACATTTTCACTTAGGGGGGTACTCACTTTTCTTGCCAGTGGTTTAGACATTAATGGCTGTGTGTTGAGTTATTTTGAGGGGACAGCAAATTTACACTGTTATACAAGCTGTACAGTCACTACTTTACATTGTAGCAAAGTGTCATTTCTTCAGTGTTGTCACATGAAAAGATATAATAAAATATTTACAAAAATGTGAGGGGTGTACTCACTTTTGCGAGATACTGTACATTGTCCTATAAAACTATTCTCATCATTCAGTTTGGAAAGACATAATATAAACCATATCATTGAACTAATGGGAGGCCACCTGTAGAATATCACCAGAGGTCCTGTTTAGATGGAAGATGAACACCAATGGAAAAGATGCTAGGGCAAAAAAGTCTCTACTTGGGTCAGATGTCTATAATAAAGAGTGCATGTGTGGTGGGGTTGGGGGAGTGAGGGGTAGGATCAGATATTTTGCCAGACTCTTCTCCAATGATGTTTATACTCCATCACGTTCCGCAAAAAACAAATGTAAATTTTCATATGAGTGTCAGGGGGGAACGTCTGTAGATTCCTTCACCAGGAAGACGTTAATGGAAGTGACATTTGGTTGTCTCTCTCACCTGCTGCTCACGGCCTGCGGGCACACGCGCTCTTCTCTCTGTCACACATAGCAACAGCTCCAAATATTCCCCTTAGATACAGATTCCTTGAGGTTGGCATGTTCTGCGTAGATATCCAAAATTATATTATTATGTACAATATGCCACTAGTGCTGTCCTAAGATTGGATTTTCTTATAACTCAAATTCCATTTTATATACTGTAGAAATGTGGAAGATGTCAATAAAATACAGGGAAATAAAAACCTTGAATGCAAACGTGCCAAACGAATGAATGGCAGCAGCAAACCCTTAAAGCGGAGCTCCACCCAAAAGGGGAAGCTCTCCTTTTTTGCTTCCTCCCCCCTCCTGTTTTTGACAGGTACCCATCCTCACTTCCGGGGATCTCGCCACGGCGAGGTTCCCCAGAAGATCGGCCCTCCTCCTCCTTTCCCCGTCGCCGGACCATTTACAAAGCGCAGTGCGCAGTAGGGAACTGGCTGTGAAGCCACAAGGCTTCACTGCCGGTCTCACATACAAGGAATGGCGGTGGCATCACCCTTGAGTGTACTGAAAAACTGGCTGGGGTGAAGACACCGCTGGATTCCTGGACAGGAAAGTGTCCGAATATTAAAAATCAGCTACAGTATTTGTAGCTGCTGACTTTTACTTTTTTGGTGGGGGGCTGAAGCTCTGCTTAAAACAATTTTGTAAATGGATTAATTTGTGAAATGGGAAAAAAGGGTGAGGGTGTCAAGAACCATAATACTTTCTGCTAGGCCAGGGGTCTTTAAAATTTCTAAACAAAGGTTCAGTTTACTGTCCTTCAGACTTTACGGGGCCTTATTGTGGCCGATAGGAGTGTCCTGGCATCCATGGAAGTAAATAATGCCTCAGTCTTGGTGGTCAGTGGGAGTAAAACAATTTGCTAGCACTTGTGGTCAGTAGAGGCAAAATAGTGCCCCATCATTGGTATTAGTTGGAGAAATACTGTCTCATCATTGGTTTTAGTTTGAGGAATAATGCCCCATCGTTGGTTTTAGTTGGAGGAACAGTGCCTCATCATTGGTTTTAGTTGGAGAAATAGTGTCCCATCATTAGTATTAGTTGAAGGAATAGTGCCCCATCATTAGTATTAGTTGAAGGAATAGTGCCCCATCATTGGTTTTAATTGGAGGAACAGTGCCTCATCATTGGTATCAGTTGAAGGAATAGTGCCCCATCACTGGTTTTAGACAGAAGAATAGGGCCTCATCATTACAATTAGTTGGAGAATAAGTGTTCCCCATCATTGGTTTTAGTTGGAAGAATAGTAGTCCATCCTTGGTATTACAAATAACCATAACATAACATTGGTATATGTTGAATAAATAGTGTTGCATTGTTTGTCTTAGTTGGAGGAATGGTGCTCCGTCATTGGTATTAGTTGGAGGAATAGTGCCCCATCATTGGTATTAGTTAAAGAAATAGTTCCCCATCATTGGTTTTAGTTGGAAGAATAGCAGTCCATCCTTGGTATTACCAATAACCATAACATAACATTGATATATGTTGAATAAATAGTGTTGCATTATTTTTCTTAGTTGGAGGAATGGTGCCTCATCATTAGAATTAGTTGGAGAAATAGTGCCCCGTCATTGGTATTAGTTGAAGGAATGCCACCCTGTCATTGGAATTAGCTGAAGAAATAGCACCCTCATTGGTATTAGCTGAAAAAATAGCACCCCATGACTGGTATTAGTAGAAGGAATAGTGCTCCATCATTGGTATAAATTAGAGGAATAGTGGCCCATCATTGGTATTAGTTAAAGGAATAGTTCCCCATCCTTAGTATTAGTTGGAGGAATAGCACCTTAATATTGGTATAAGTTGAAGAAATAGTGTCAAATTATTTGTTTTAGGTGGAGGATTGGTGCCTCATCATTAGAATTAGTTGGAGAAATAGTGCCTCTTCATTGGTATTAGCTGAAGAAATAGTGCCCTCAATGGTATTAGCTGAATAAATAGTGTCCCATGACTGGTATTAGTAGAGGAATAGTGCTCTTTCATTGGTATAAATTGGAGGAATAGTTCCCCATCATTGGTTTTAGTTGGAAGAATAGCAGTCCATCCTTGGTATTACCAATAACCATAACATAACATTGATATATGTTGAATAAATAGTGTTGCATTATTTTTCTTAGTTGGAGGAATGGTGCCTCATCATTAGAATTAGTTGGAGAAATAGTGCCCCGTCCTTGGTATTAGTTGAAGGAATGCCACCCTTTCATTGGAATTAGCTGAAGAAATAGCGCCCCCAATGGTATTAGCTGAATAAATAGTCTCCCATGACTGGTATTAGTAGAGGAATAGTGCTCTTTTATTGGTATAAATTGGAGGAATAGTGCCCCATCATTGGTATTAGTTGGAGGAATTGGGGCCCAACATTAGAATTAGTTGGAAATATAGTCCACTATCATTGGGATTAGTTGGACAATTAGTGCCCCATTATTGGTTTTAGTTGGGGGGAATAGGGCCCTATCATTAGAATTAGTTGGAGGAATAGTGCCCCAAGACAGGTATTAGTTGGAGCAATAATGCCCCATCATTGGTATTAATTGGAGAAATGGTGTCCCATCATTGGTTTTGGTTGGAGGAATAAGGCCCCATCATAAGAATTAGTTGGAGGAACAGTGCCCCATCATTGGTAATAGTGGGAGGAATAGTACCCCATCATTGGTATTAAAAGGAGGGATAGTGCCCCATTATTGCTGTCAGTGGCAGGAATTATGCCCCACTGTTGGTGTCCAGTAGGAGGAATAGTGCCGTGTAACAGTGAGAGGAATAGTGCCCCAAAGTCTGGATAAAGGAAAGCGAACAGCCACAGTTAGTGATCACTGTGTTAGACATTTACCCGTCCCTGCAACAATTCAAGTCCTACAGTCTTGTATATCCTTTAAGCCAGTGGTGGTCAGATGTGATAAGCATGGGCTCCAGCCAATAATTTCTATAGGGCACAGAGGACCCTATACAGAGTGTGCATGGAGGTAGTTTCTCTGCTGGCAAAAATCACTGATTCTCAATGGTGACTCCCATTAAACTGAGAAATGGAAGCAGAGATGTACTGTAATTCATGAGGAGCATTTCTGTCCCCAGCAGTTTGAAACGAATGTGAGGGTTTGTGTTGCTAATGACTGAGCTATACAGGAATGACAGGGTGGGAAGGTGGAGTTGCCAGATATGTCAAAATTAGCATAACGCTAAATTTAATCCAAAAAACAAATTAAATACTCAAAACCCTCTGGCTCTGCCTTCCAACCAGAGAGGGATCTTTCCTTAGCATTGGTGTAGTATACAGACCCCCAGGACAGACGGAAGATTATGATCAGGGGCATAACGATAGGGGTTGCAGGGGTTGTGATTGCAACTGGGTCCCATGCTCCAGGGGGCCCACATGCCTCCCTTGTACACCTGGATAGGAGGGTTGGCAGGGTGGCATTTAGAGGAACCAATCTCCTCCATTTTCCTCCTAATGGAGGAGATTGGTTCCTCTATATGCTGCCCCCGCCACCCCTCCTATCCAGTTTACTTGTCTTCTGCTGTTCCCAGGTCTCTGTGTGCTTCCCTGGTCCCCCCACAAAGCTGCTGTCTTCCCCCCTCCTCTCTCCTGCCAGCTGCTGTAGAAGATGAGTCATGATGGAGAGATGGGAACGGGTCTGTAAATTTGTCATTTACCGGCTCCTTCCTTTTCTGAATGGACAGAGTCAGTGATTGGTACCAATTGGTTCATTCATAACTGCAGCACAGTAAACTGTTTTTACTATACTTCCATTTCTGAATGAATGGGAGGCTTGGTACTCAACTATTCCTGTCCATTCATTCTGTGCAGCTGAGGCTACACAGATGGAGATTGAGAGCTGAGGTTTGTTTAGAGCCCTGATATCTCATCAAAGCCCCCCAACAAAGCGCCAAAAAAAAAACCGCGAAACAACCCCCCGAAACTACTCTATAGTCCCGAGATTTGTTTGGAGTCGAGAGTTAG
>BLSH010310083.1:169506-198535 GCA_018402905.1 Glandirana rugosa
TCTCTCGGCCCTCACCTCCTCTCTCGGCCCTCACCTCCTCTCTCGGCCCTCACCTCCACTCCCGGCTCTCTTCTCCACTCCCGGCTCTCTCCTCCACTCCACTCCCGGCCCTCCCCTCCGCTCCCGGCTCTCTCCTCCACTCCACTCCCGGTTCTCTCCTCCACTCCACTCCCGGTTCTCTCCTCCACTCCCGGCTCTCTCCTCCACTCCCGGTTCTCTCCTCCACTCCACTCCTGGCTCTCTCCTCCACTCTCAGCTCTCTTTTCCACTCCCGACTCTCTCCTCCACTCCCGGCTCTCTCCACTCCACTCCCGGCTCGGTGGTTCAATGGGCCACTTGACTGGACTTGCCCCCCAGGCCTACGGCTGCCAGTCCTCCCCTGCTCTCTCCTATACTCCCGGCTTTCTACTACACTCCACTCCCGGCTCTCTCCTCCATGCCTGGCTCTCTCCTCCATGCCCGGCTCTCTCCTCCATGCCTGGCTCTCTCCTCCACTCCACCCCCGGTTCTCTCCTCCACTCCTGGCTCTCTCCTGGACACTTTTGCACTCAGTGGTACAGTCTGTGCTCTCTCTTCCTCTCCTCCTTCCTGCTAGTGCAGCTCCTGTGTATCTGTGAACACCGTCCCAGCTCTCTCCTCGCTGCTCCCGTTGTGACTTCTCCTGTCAGTCTTATAACAGAAGTAAAGCATCCCCATCCCTACAGTAAACCATTGCGCCCAGGGCAGCCACCCCTCCCACCTGGCCCTGGTACAGAGGCTCCTATTCATTCACAAACTGAAGCATAACACAGTTTACTATTCTTCAGTGATGAATGAACTCAGGAGCGATTGGTAGATTGAAATCTGGTTTTGTACATGAAGCTTTTGAGCTTTGTTTCCCATGTGTGTAATGTTTGGCCTCTTTTATCTGCCATGAACATACCTTTGGATAATAATCCCGGCAGATTTGTCCCAGATCTTTGCCAGTCACCACACCCAACCGCAGCGCTAGTCTTTGGCACACCAGTCCGAGCAAAGTAGCACCAAGCAGAACCCAGAGGAGCTGCAAACACAGAAGAAAGAGATGACTGCGCTGTACAAACTGAAGAAAGCCTCTCGGGTTACCAGAATGAACGGCGTTTTCCAGGCATTCAAGTTGTCTCTTGAGCCAGGTGTAAGACGTTCCCTCCATGCAACACAATAATGATAAATCTAGCTCTCTAAAAATACTGAAAGACATGAAAATGTCGGAGGAAAACCTATACTGACTTCAAGAGACAACTTCATCTGCAGCTAGTTTTGAAAAGGGTTTGCAGTACTGTAAATTGTATAACTAAAGGGTCTATTTTAAAAAAATTGAAGTCTGTATCATAAAAAAATACGAATGTGACAAACATTCAACAAAACTGCAACTCTGTATTTTGTGTAATATTATTATTTATTGCTTAGATCATTAGCGCCATCTAGTGGCCATAATGTGGTCTTTTCCTAACTGAGGAAATTTCAGGAAAAAACACATTATGTCCACTAGATGGTACTTACAATCAGATGAAATAATCATCTTACACAAAATATGATTTTTTTTTTTTTGTTGCAAACATTTTTCAGATTCATGCAGCATTTTTTTTTTATAGATAGATGCCTAACATTATCTGTGAGTTGGGTGGGTGTACTTGTGTATGTTAGATTAGGATGAATTTTATTATTTACTTATTTCAGGTACTTGTATATCGCCGTCAATTTATGCAGGGCTTTACATATATAGTGTACATTCACATCAGAACTGAATAAAGTCTTCCCACGTCCACCTCATCATGTTGTAGGAAAGCAGAATGTCGAGTATATCTATTCTATATACCTTGAATCCAGCAATTGCCCCTCCCTGCAGGTCCGATTCGATATTTCCAGGATCCAGATAGGCGATACTCATCAAGAACCCGGGCCCGGTAAATGCCCAGAGCTTGCGAAAGCTGAAGCCGGGCTAAATGAAAAAAAAAAAAGAGTGAATTAAATGCAAAAGAAAAAAATGAATATAAAAATATAAATTTAGAAAATATTTTATATATATACATATATATATATATATATATTATATGTATTATTATTATACATATATAATATGTATAATTTTATATCTTTATAATATATAATTTATTAATGCATTATAAAATAAATACATAATATATTATTATAGTTCTTCTTTAGATCTGTGTAGTAATCCAGTGTGAGACTTTACCTTCCTGCTGCTCTCTCTCCTTGTGCAGGGGGACTGGTCTTGTCTCCGCCCCTCCTGCAGTTTTCTGCAGGCAGCCTGTAGTGGGTGGAGCCTGTTGGGCCCCTCCCACAGCTCTGCTTTCTGCACAGGCTATGTACAGCAGTGTTTCTCAACCTTTTACGGTGAAGTACCCCTGCAGGTCTAAAAAAATTTCCTAAGTACCCCTGTCTCGAGAAAGAAATTTCTATTGTTGGGTTTGTGTTTGTGATGGTTTTTATGTGCAAAATCATCATCAAATGAAGCCTCACCAGTGTCCATAAATGCAGCCTGATCAGTGCCCATCAATGCAGCCTCACCAGTGTCCATCAAATGCTGCCTCACAAGTGCCCATCAAATGCAGCCTCGCCAGTGCCCATCAATGCAGACTCATTAGTGCCCATCAATGCAGCCTCACCAGTGTCCATGAATGCAGCTCCATCAGTGCCGCCTCACCAGTGCCCATCAATGCAGCCTCACCAGTGTCCATCAATGCAGCCTCACCAGTACTGGTGTCAGTGCTCTCCATCTCAGTGCTGATGTCAGTGCTCTGTTTCTCAGTGCTGGTGTCAGTGCTCCGTATTTCTGTGCTGGTGTCAGTGCTCTGTATCTCAGTGCAGGTGCCAGTGCTCTGTATCTCAGTGCTGGTGTCAGTTCTCTCTATCTCAGTGCTGGTGTCAGTGCTCTCTATCTCAGTGTTCTGTATCTCAGTGCTGGTGTCAGTGCTCTGTATCTCAGTGCTGGTGTCAGTGCTCTGTATCTCAGTGCTGGTGTCATTGCTCTCTATCTCAGTGCTGGTGTCAGTGCTCTCTATCTCAGTTCTCTGTATCTCAGTGCTGGTGTCAGTGCTCTCTATCTCAGTGCTGGTGTCAGTGCTCTCTATCTCAGTGCTGGTGTCAGTGCTCTGTATCTCAGTGCTGGTGTCAGTGCTCTGTATCTCAGTGCTGGTGTCAGTATCCTCTATCTCAGTGCTGGTGTCAGTGCTTTCTATCTCAGTGCTGGGGTCAGTACTCTCTATCTCAGTGCTGGTGTCAGTGCTCTCTATCTCAGTGCTGGTGTCAGTGCTCTCTATCTTAGTGCTGGTGTCAGTGCTCTCTATCTCAGTGCTGGTGTCAGTGCTCTCTATCTCAGTGCTGGTATCAGTGCTCTCTATCTCAGTGCTGGTGTCAGTGCTCTCTGTCTCAGTGCTGGTGTCAGTGCTCTGTATCTCAGTGCTGGTGTCAGTGCTCTCTATCTCAGTGCTGGTGTCAGTGCTCTGTATCTCAGTGCTGGTGTCAGTGTTCTGTATCTCAGTGCTGGTGTCAGTGAGGAAGATAGCAGCGACGAGGCAGGACAGCAGGCAGTGCCAGCGCAGGATGCGGAGTGTCTGACCCACCATGGCTGAAGATCAGCACTGGACTGGGCTGGGACCTCCTGACCCCTGCAGTGGAGCCCTACATAGGTGGGGGTAAGGGCAAGGTGCAGGGAGGGGTCAGGGGCTGTCAGTCACAGGTGGGCACCTTGGCAGAGGACAGAGCTGTCCTTACTGTTTTGTGGCACTCATAACTAGGATGAGGGGAGTGGATATAATGACCAGTAGCTATGGCTGAGGGAGGATGGAGGAGCAGGGATTGGGGGGCTGGCTCTTTCTCATGCTGGTGGTCACTGCCTGCAGAAGGGGGTTTTGACATAAGTAGCTCTCTCACCTTGATTGACAGCCCCAGAGAAGGGCCGCGGGACACCTTCTCTCCTACCTCCCCCTTCCATCTCTCCATGCAGCCCCAGTTGGATTTCCTCCCTGGCGGGACCCTCCTCTTCTCCTCGCCATCACAAATGCCTCCTCCGGGTGTGCAGGGGGCCGCTCCGTGAAGCACTTTAGTGGGGGGAGGGGGCGAGTGCTCCAGCTGCTGCTATGAGTCTTTTCCCCGTGTCCACAGTGCTGTCCTGGCTCCTCCCCAAGACACAGCCCCCGCTCCATCCTCTGTCTCCACTGCCTGGACATTAACCCTCTGCTGGCCGCAGCGGCATTGTTGTCAGCAGAGGCAGATGTTCAATTCATGCAGCCTTTTCACCCGACATCAGAGAGGCAGCGTACCCCCTCCCCTTGCTGCACGTACCCCCAGGGGTACGCGTACCACGGGTTGAGAAACCCTGATGTACAGCACAGTGATGATGTCACTGCTTCTTTTACAAGGTGATATCTAGGTTTACAAAGGCATTTGGTGCACAGTGGATTTATATCCATGGCAGGTATTAAAGCGGTTGTCTACCCCCTAAAGTCATTTTTACCTACAGGTAAGCCTATAATAAGGCTTACCTGTAGGTAAAATGAATATCTCCTAAACCTGTACTGTTTAGGAGATAATCCACTTGCATTGCAGCCGCTGACGCCATGGTGCGTTCGCAGTGAAGACCCGGCGCATATCGCCAGACCCTGCCGGAAAGTCCGCCAGAAAGATGGGCTCCCGTGCATGCGTGGGAGTGACGTCTCACGGCTCCGGCCACTCACAGCGCCGGAGCCGCGAACCCAGAAGAGGCCACGCAGCAAAGATGTCCACTTCCGGGCAGCCCTGCGGGAGCTTTGTTCTACGTGATTTCATAATGTGCTAGTATGCGGTGCATACTAGCTCATTATGCCTTTGCCTTACAGGTTTTTTATTCTTTTTGTGAGTAGACAACCGCTTTAAGGAAAATATTTAAATGAAAGTTATTATGTCCAGAGTTTGGCTTTAAAATTATACTCAAATTAAAAATCTTCTGTCTGATAAGTTCCCATATCTGTGTATTTAACGGACTGCCAAGAATTGAGGAAGTGGACTAAAGTAAGTGTTATAAATTTTCCTGGCACTGTTCTATAAAGCGGTTTCCCGTTTCTCCTTATTTATCAGTTGTTGGTAACGAACTTCTAATTTCCCAGCCGTGTTACTAAATTATATCTTGTAAGTTATAAACAGCATTTCCTACTTTTATATCACTTCTTCCTCTCTTAAAGTGGTTGTAAACCTCAGGCATGAAATATGAACAAAGCATATCACTCTATAGTGCGTACTTGTCTCAATCCAGAGCACTAAGTGTCATTTCTGTCTGCTGCCTCCTTCCTCTGCCATCAGCATGAGTCACTTCTGATGAGTTTTCCTGACACCAAGAGAAAAATGGTGACAGGGGAGGGTCCTCCATCTGATTGACAGCATCAGCTCTGTTCCTGTGTGCTGTATGAAGGGGGGGGGTCCCTTCTCTCTAGGATTGTTTGCCGCCCCCCCCCCCCAAATAAAAAACACCAGCAGCCGCCTTTATAATGGGCACAAGATCATTGTCTCTTTACACTTTAATTTGATCGGTGAACATACTGCATTTTAACAAGTAAAACTAAGTTGGATTGAACTGCTGTTTTTTTATTGGAGAGTTAAAGGGGTTGTAAACCCTCCCGAGTTTTCACCTTAATGCATTCTATTCAGTCCTGATTGGATAGATTGATAGCAGGGAAGCCATTGGCTCCCACTGCTGTCAATCAAGTCCAGTGACTCAGGAGCCGGGGGGCCGAGTCCTGTTGTCTGTGTCAATGGACGCAGCAGCAGGACACGGGAGCGCGCCCGCATGAGTGCCCCCAGGGAAAGCGCTTCCCTGACGGGTCACTCGAGAAGAGGAGGAGCCAGGAGCGCCGCTGAGGGACCCCAGAATAGGAGGATCGGGGCCACTCTGTGACAGAGGAGGTAAGGTAAGTGAACCTTTAATATCGTGTGAAGCTGTCTGGGGAGGCCATTATTCAGCAGGTGATCATATTGGCCAGATTGACCGAGGTCTAAAGGAGGTGCGTCAATCCATAACGTGCTCACCAGTCAGTGCGGGCACAGTTTGCATGGTTCACTTCCTTTGGGGATGGAATAGGCACCTCGTTGTATTTGGCCCCTGAGCCACAGGTTCCAGGTCCTCCTCTGGTTGTGAATCAGGTGAACCCATCAAAATTGCCAAGTCTTTTTTTTGGAAGGCATTTGTACTCAGAATAGCTAAAGCATAATTATAACCATAGGACAGGCTGTATTACTATTACTTAAGTTGTCCTCATATAACATATTCTTCTGGCATTAGCAGCTTGGAATATTTGATTTTTGCGACACAGACGGGTCAAGATGTCTTTGAAGAATCATAAAGGGTCCTTGTCTTCCGAGGCAAGGCAGTCACAAGATGACAGTGTCAGCTCGGGGACACAAAGGAGTAACATGAAGGGTTATCTCAGACCAGCATTCCAAGAATTCAGATCTCTATATATTATTTTACAGATATGGGATCAGCAGTGTGTCATGTGGGTGTTACTGGTAGAATTTTATCCAGATCTGACCAAAGGTGCAGCTCACACAAAATTGATATTTCAGCCCCTGATGGATTCTACAGTGGTAAACCCCCTGACAATTCCCTGCATCCCTGTGCTGAGTTCCTGGGTCTGTACACCTGCTGTGCCCATTATGAGGGATTCCCACCATCCTTGTGCTGCATTCCCAGGGTGGTACACCTGCTGTGCCCATTATGAGGGCTTCCCACCATCCCTGTGCTGAGTTCCCAGGTCTGTACACCTGCTGTGCCCATTATGAGGGCTTCCCACCATCCCTGTGCTGAGTACCCAGGTCTGTACACCTGCTGTGCCCATTATGAGGGGTTCCCTCCATCCCTGTGCTGAGTTCCCAGGTCTGTACACCTGCTGTGCCAATTATGAGGGGTTCACACCATCCCTGTGCTGAGTTCCCAGATCTGTACACCTGCTGTGCCCATTATGAGGGGTTCACACCATCCCTGTGCTGAGTTCCCAGATCTGTACACCTGCTGTGCCCATTATGAGGGGTTCTCACCATCCCTGTACTGAGTTCCCAGATCTGTACACCTGCTGTGCCCATTATGAGGGGTTCTCACCATCCCTGTGCTGAGTTCCCAGATCTGTACACCTGCTGTGCCCATTATGGGGGGTTTCCACCATCCCTGTGCTGAGTTCCCAGGTCTGTACACTGGCTGTGCCCATTATGAGGGGTTCTCACCATCCCTGTGCTGAGTTCCTGGGTCTGTACACCTGCTGTGCCCATTGTGAGGGGTTCCCACCATCCCTGTGCGGAGTTCCTGGGTCTGTACACCTGCTGTGCCAATTGTGAGGGGTTCCCACCATCCCTGTGCTTAGTTCCTAGGTCTGCACAGCTACTGTATCTATTAATAGGGGCTCCCACCATCCAAAAGGATTGATTCCTTTGGTGATCCCAGTCTCTGTAATTTTACTGATTCAATTATGTGATTTGTGCACCTCAAAAAAAAAATATTAATAATTTACTTGTCAAGCTTGGATTTACTCAGCAGCAAAGCGGGCTTGCGATAATTATAGAAATGTTCACATTTTCTTTGTTGCCTTGAGGGAAGTACACCTAGAACACCGGCATGAAATGTCATTCTTTGGATAACTTTATACAGTTGGATCCTATTACCACGGGTTGCAGGAAAGACAGTCGCTCAATTGCCACATCAACGCAGTCACTGTTGATGGAGGATTCTCTCCCACAGTGCTATTGTGTGTGGGGGGGGGGGGCATTCCCTGCGGGCAGAACACAATGAACATTACCAGCGGCTATAGCCACCGGCGGTAATCACACGCAAAAAATCCAACAGGCTGGTTGTACTGAAGTCAATCAATGGATAGATTTCACCACAACCAGCCTTCCCATAGATGGATCGATTCTCGGCCAGTCCCTGCTGAACCGGCCAAGATTCCAACCATCTATGGCCGGCTTTAGGGTCACCAGGAGGGTTAGTGTTAGGGTTATAAGGGTTAGGGTTAGTTCACACATGAATTGCACAGGAACGCATAGATTCCTGTGTGATGCAATTCAAATGAATGGGCTGAAATCGTCTTGGATCGATTTAAAAGTAGTGCATGCATTACTTTTAAAAAAGCACTGCAACCAGATTACTTATTTATTATTAATAACTAATAATAATAATAATGATAATGATAATGATGATAATAATAATAAACAAAAGTAGTGCATGCCTTTCTTTTAAAAAAAAGCACTGCAACCAGATATTTTTTATGTATTATTTAAAAAAAATAATAATAATAATAAAACAAAAGTAGTGCATGCATTACTTTTAAAAAAGCACTGCAACCAGATTACTTATTTATTATTAATAAATAATAATAATAAACAAAAGTAGTGCATGCATTACTTCTAAAAACACACTGCAACCAGATTATTTATTTATTTATTTATTAATAAATAATAATAAATAAATAAACAAAAATAGTGCATGCATTACTTTTAAAAAAGCACTGCAACCAGATTACTTATTTATTATTAATAACTAATAATAATGATAATATAAACAAAAGTAGTGCATGCATTACTTTAAAAAAAAAAGCACTGCAACCAGATTTTTTTTATGTATTATTAATAAATAATAATAATAAAAAACAAAAGTAGTGCATGCATTACTTTAAAAAAAGGAAAAAACAAAGGACGAACTCCTCATAGCGTCCAAACATCTTGGTCGTTTATTAATATCACTCAGCAGGTTTGACATGCAAGAAAACATTAAGTTGGGTGTGCCATGCTGAGCTCCAGGCAGAACGCACACTGAAACCTAAGCAGTTTTACTAGCACCGCTGATGCAGATGCCTATATAGAATGGATTTTTCATGTTTTTTGCATGTCAAATCTGCTGATAAACCACCAAAACCAGTGGCGGCCGGTGGTATATTTGGGGGGGGGGCAAGCAATGCTCTGCGCCCCAAGCCCACCCTTTTTTGAAGCCTATTAAAGCCTCTGGCTCTAATCACGTGCTTCAAAAAAACATCCCCCCATTGGCATCCATGCATTTAGCACCCTGCATGTAGATTAGGGAGCTGGACGCATGGATTGGGGGGGGGGGTGCACTGACCAAGACATTTGTACGCTAAGAGACCCGATCCTGGAACCACGGACCATTGTGAGGAGGAGACGCGTGGAGCCAGTCGGTGGTCACGGAGACTGTTTAAGCCTTATTTGACCCTTCTTGTTGGCAAAGAGGGCCAACAACATCTGTTGAATGGGGATCTTCACTTCACCTTTACGTGGTATTTTTTGGGAGTACACAGAGCAACGTGTCAGTCACTGTGGGATGCACACGGTAAACATTTTGTAAGCTTAGAGAGCTTTGCATACTGCATATTACATGAGAAAACGGGCTCACAGCTTTCTATTATTATTTGGACTTTATGCAGAGCCGTCTTTAATATCAATTGGACCCTGGGCAACACATTTTCTTAAGCCCTCCTGGATTCAATTATCAACTATTTGTGGGCAGTACGGGCTCAAGGGGCAGCTGCTTTAGGTCCCACAACAATGACTGGGCCCGGGGCAGCTGCCCCTTTTGCCCTGTGCTAAAGACAGCCCTGACTTTATGAGTGTTTATTAATTGTGTGTGTAATTATGCACTTTTGTTTTATTTGAAAACATGGTACACTGTTGCTATTTTTAGTAGCAAGAGCTGTTTTTTTCACAGAAAGAAATCTTTTCTTGTGGATCACTAATCGCTGGAATCGAATGCTTTGCTAATTGACAGCATGCATTTTCTTGCACCCAAGCAGAATTAAATTGTATATAATGCAGGTGATTTCCCCGGAGCCAGATGCTCTCTGAGATAGAGGGGCCCTCTTCCCCTGGGGGGCTCTCCAGCTTTATCTTTTTAGTATTAACCACTTCACCCCTGGAAGGATTTCCTACTGTAGGACCAGAGCACTTTTTGCAATTTGGCACTGCGTCAGTTTAACTGACAATTGCGTGGTCGTGTGACGTTGTACCTAAACAAAATTTGCGTCCTTTTTTCCCCACAAATAGAGCTTTCTTTTGGTGGTATTTGGTCACCTCTGCGTCATTTCTGATCGCCGATATAAACAAAAAAAGAGCGACAATTTTGCAAAAGAAAAAAAACAATATTTCTTACTTTTTGCTAAAATACAAATCCAAAAAAATATATATAAAAAAACTAATTTATTCATCGATTTTGGCCGATTTATATTCTTCCTCATATTTTTGTTAAAATAACCGTAATCGGCAGTTGCTGCATTTACAAACCATGAGAACTCATTTCTGGTGTTTTTACATTTCTTTTTTTTTTTTTAGTAATGGCAGCGATCTGCGATTTTTATCAGGACTTTGATATTGCAGCGGACATGTCGGACATTTTTGACACTTTTTTGGGACCAATGACATTTATACAGCGATCAGAAATGTAAATATCCACTGATTACTGTATAAATGTCATTGGCAGGGAAGGGGTTAACCTGCAAGGGGTGATCTAGGGGGTAACTGTGTTCCCTAGGCGTTCTAACTGTGAGGGGGCTGGGCTGCCAGGGGCACCAGAGATCTAACTGATCCCAGTGACAGGAATCAATAGATCTCTCACATGCCCACTGACAGAGCGGGGAACTGCTACGTTTACATAAGTGGTTCCCTGTTCTTTTCCTCTGGCAGGTCATCGCGGCTCGCCGGCGTACACCGGGTCCACCCGAGCCGTGGGCACGCTCCTGCAGAGTGTGGTGGGCATGAGAGTGCTCCGCCGGCGGCGCGCTCATGCACCCTAGCTGTGCGCGTGCAAATTGCGGCGATTTGTGAGACAGCGCCACACTGCCGCAGTAAATATACTGCGCGTGGTCGGGAAGTGGCTAAACCTGACACAGCACAATGACTCAAAAGGCACTTGGGTGTGCGGAGCCGTATGACCCAATGTACATTTTCAGCTCCAGGCACTGCAGAGATTTCCCTATAACAGTCCGGTGGCTCCCCTGTAACACAGGCAAAATCTGTCATCTGTACAGGATATTATCATATTTGTGTGCATTCACTGTGTTTTACAAATCAACCAAATATTGGATTTGCATGGTCACACCTCCCAACTTTTTGAGATGCGAATGAGGAGGAAAGAAAGACAGAGGGACTTTGTCTCAAATCAGGGACAGTCCCTCGAAATCCGGGACAGATGGGAGCTATGCATTTTTGATGTCAGGATGTTCAGTGGTTTCTTATTACAGATAAGATAATTGTGCTTACCGTGTTTGTGGTGGGAACAGGAATCTTTTCATCCAGGTAGGTGCTCTCATTCTCATCATTGGCCTTTGCAATAGCTCCATATCCCCGGTTCCTTGGTGAGTCTAAAAAGAACAAAAAAAGATATATATATATATTTTTTTTTTCACATTGGCCTTAACTAGTTGAGGACCAGGCCTTTTTCTGACATTTGTTGTTTACAAGTTTAAAATCAGTATTTTTTGCTAGAAAATTACTTAGAACCCCAAACATTATACATATATATATATATACAGTGTAACATAAAATATTGCAATGACAGCCATTATGCTGTAGGGTCTCTGCTAAGAAATATATATACAGTATTTCACAAAAGTAAGTACACCCCTCACATTTTTGTAACTATTTTATTCTATCTTTTCATGTGACAACACTGAAGAAATGACACTTTGCTACAATGTAAAGTAGTGAGTGTACAGCTTGTATAACAGTGTAAATTTGCTGTCCCCTCAAAATAACTCAACACACAGCTATTAATGTCTAAACTGCTGGCAACAAAAGTGAGTACACCCCTAAGGGAAAATGTCCAAATTGGGCCCAATTAGCCATTTTCCCTCCCCGGGGTCATGTGACTCGTTAGTGTTACAAGGTCTCAGGTGTGAATGGAGAGCAGGTGTGTTAAATTTGTTGTTATCGCTCTCACTCTCTGTGCCATGTCACTGGAAGTTCAACATGGCACCTCATGGCAAAGAACTCTCTGAGGATCTGAAAAAAAAAAGAATTGTTGCTCTACATAAAGATGGCCTAGGCTATAAGAAGTTTGCCAAGACCCTAAAACTGAGCTGCAGCAGCGGTATAACAGGACAGGTTCCACTCAGAACAGGCCTCGCCATTATCGACCAAAGAAGTTGAGTGCACATGCTCAGCGTCATATCCAGAGGTTGTCTTTGGGAAATAGACGTATGAGTGCTGCCAACTTTGCTGCAGAGGTTGCAGGGGTGGAGGGTCAGCCTGTCAGTGCTCAGACCATACGCCGCACACTGCATCAAATTGGTCTGCATGGCTGTCATCCCAGAAGGAAGCCTCTTCTAAAGATGATGCATAAGAAAGCCTGCAAACAGTTTGTTGAAGACAAGCAGACTAAGGACATGGATTACTGGAACCATTCCTGTGGTCTGATGAGACCAAGATAAACTTATTTGTCATGGTCTGGGGCTGCATGAATGCTGCCGGCACTGGGGAGCTACAGTTCATTAAGGGAACCATGAATGCCAACATGTACTGTGACATAATGAAGCAGAGCATCATCCCCTCCCTTCGGAGACTGGGCAGTATTCCAACATGATAACGACCCCAAACACCCCTCCAAGACGACAACTGCCTTGCTAAAGAAGCTGAGGGTAAAGGTGATGGACTGGCCAAGCATGACTCCAGACCTAAACCCTATTGAGCATCTGTGGGGCATCCTCAAATGAAAGGTGGAGGAGCGCAAGGTCTCTAACATCCACCAGCTCCGTCATCATGGAGGAGTGGAAGAGGACAGTGGCAACCTGTGAAGCTCTGGTGAACTCCATGCCCAAGAGGGTCAAGGCAGTGCTGGAAAATAATGGTGGCCACACAAAATATTGACACTTTGGACCCAATTTGGACATTTTCACTTAGGGGTGTACTCACTAGTACAGCATAACATAACAGCAAATTTACACTGTTATACAAGCTGTACACTCACTACTTTACATTGTAGCAAAGTGTCATTTCTTCAGTGTTGTCACATGAAAAGATAGAATAAAATATTTACAGAAATGTGAGGGGTGTACTTACTTTTGTGAGATACTGTATATATATTTTTTATCAGAGACCCTAGAGAATAAAATGGCTGTATTTACGCACTGGTGTTTCAAACGCAATATTTTGGGAAAAAAATACTTTCATGAATTTAAAAAAAAAAGCAAAGTTACCCCAATTTTTTGTATAATGTGAAAGATGATGTTACGCCAAGTAAATAGATACCCAACATGTCATGCTTCAAAACTGCGCATGCTTGTGGAATGGAGACAAACTACAGTACTTAAAAATCTCCATAGGCAATGCTTAAAATTTTTTTACAGGTTATCATTTTAGGGCCGGGGTCTCAAACTGGCGGCCCTCCAACTGTTGTGAAACTACAAGTCCCATCATGCCTCTGCCTGTGGGAGTCATGCTTGTAACTGTCAGCCTTGCAGTGCCTCATGGGACTTGTAGTTTCACAACAGCTGGAGGGCCGCCAGTTTGAGGCCCCTGGTTTAGAGTTATAGAGGAGGTCTAGTGCTAGAATTATATCGAGGGAGCCTGCTCCATTGGTCAGGGGTTGGTGAAATGTAAATATTACACATTCTACCCCTTTTTATACTCCTTCAAGTGTCATTCGTTTATGGGGACATACACCCAAATACCACTCAAATGCCACCCAAATGCCACCTTTGCTCACCCACATGGGAGTCCTTAGATATAAACACACATCATTGCCTATACTGTAGCAAATTTTTTGAGTCTTATCCTATGACCCAATAAATGGTACACATACATTTATTCTCCATGCTATTTGCTTGGTCTGATATGGACCCCTAGCCTCTCCAGTGTGCTTGAAATTGTATTTGATTTTTACCTCCTTGTTTCTTTTGTTTTTTATTTATATGCATATGCTAAATGATTTGACATACAGATTATTTATGAAACATTGTGGTTCCAACCACAAACCCCCCATGGCCAGGACCACATGCTCCTCAGTATATATAAAGCTGTTCCCCTCTAAAGGGCAGCAGGCCAATAGAAGGAGCAGTGAGCTCCGAGTGCGTAGCCTTCCCATTTGCTTGACAATCCATCCAGGCCTGCGCTGCTTCCTCCGCCCGCCGCTGGTGACATCATTTCCACTTCCGTGGTCCATGCTGGTCAGCGTGGAGCTTCCTGGTTCCTGGAGAATACACAGTGATCCATTACCAGCCAGCTGTTTGATCCCTCCCAGCCATCCAGATTAGCAATGGAGCCTGCAGAGCCATGCAGAAAGCCAAGAGTGCATTTCCTTCTGATGAGCATGAACCTTCTTCCATCCTGTAAGTGTTGTTAACCTTGTGCAAATAAAGGGAATATTTTAATACTACACTGAGGTTGGCACCTCCCCCTCCCTGTTTTCTCTATAGAATGCTAGAATTATTGCTCTCGCTCTAAGGATCACGGCGGTATCTCACATGTGCGGTTTGAACACCGTTTACATATGTGGGCGTGACTCATGTATGCGTTCGCTTCTGCGCACGAGCTCAGAGGGACGGGACGCTTTCAATTTATTTTTTATTTTTTTCTTATTTATTTTACTTTTTATTTTTACCCTGCCCCTGTTTTTGATCACTTTTTTTCCTATTACAAGGAATGTAAACATCCCCTGTAATAGAAATAAAGATGACAGGTCCTCTTTATTGTGAGATCTGGGGGTCAAAAAGACCGCAGATCTCACATTTACACATAAAAGCAAAAAAAAAAATAAAAAAAAATTTTTTACATTTACTAATTAAAAAAAAAAGGCCCTGTCATTGGCTGACAGCTGATCGAGTGGAAAAGGCCCTTTACTCTGCACTGTGATCAACCGAGTCCCAAAAACTCAGCGAGATCACAGAGTGTGCCGTGCGCGCCCCCCTGTGGCATACGGGTGGAGGGAGAACGTACACAGATGCCTTCCCAGCATTTGAGGTCCATACTGTAGCCGTCATTTGGTTATAGCGCGGATGTCAAATGGTTAAAGCGGTAGTAAACCCTAAAATCTATTTTTACCTACAGGTAAGCCTATAATAAGGCTTACCTGTAGGTAAAAAGAATATCTCCTAAACCTGCATGGTTCAGGAGATATTCGCCCTGCATGCAGCCGCTGACATTAGCGGCGCATGCGCTCTGACGATCCGGCCGAGGCGGCCGGCATCTCAGAGCTGGCTGCCGGTGCGAAGAGCTCCCGCGCGCATGCGCGGGAGTGACGTCACGCGGCTCCGGCCACTCACAGCGCCGGAGCCGCGTACCCGGAAGACAGAAGAGGACAAAGATGTCAGCGTCCTTAGCGCTGACCGACTCGGGCATCGGGGGCCTCGTTCTAAGGTAAGTATTTCATAATATGTTAGTATGCGATGCATACTAACATATTATGCGATTTTCTTGCAGGCTTTTTTTTTATTTTTATTTCGGTCAGCGGGTTTACTACCGCTTTAAAGTGATTTCTCAACAAAATAAAGCATGGAGACATGGATGGATGGGGGGTGGGAGGTTGCTTTAAATAAAAATGAATTAAATAGTTTTTTTTTTTTTAAAGTATGTTTTTATTAATTTTTGACAAAGTATAATTACAATAGTTACATTAGTCGTAAAAACACATGGCAAGGAGATATACAGATTACAACCAAACCAGGGCCGAAATGAATTAAATAGTTTTTGGTTTGTGGTGCTCAGATGGAGTGAAGATCCACTCATAGACCCCTGTCACACAGAAAGTTTTTCAGGCGCTTTTGCGCTAGAAATAGCGACTGAAAAGCGCCTGAAAAACTCCCCCAATACACCCCAGTGTGAAAGCCAGAGTGCTTTCACACTGGGGCGGTGAGCTTGCGGGACGGTAAAAAAAGTTCTGAAAGCCGCATCTTTGCGGTGGTGTGGGAGCGGTGTATTCACCACTCCTCTACCGCCCCTGCCCATTGAAAACAATGGGGCAGCGCTCCCGAAGCGCAGAACACCGCTTCGGTAGTGCCGCTAATCTGCACTTTTAACCCCTGTTTAACCCCTTGTGGGGGGGGGGTTAAAAGTGCACTGCTGCCGCCCGAATAGCGGTGCCAAACGTTAAATCGCCACAAATTAGCCGTGTTTTACCGCTAACGATCGGGGGGGTCCAACTGTATAATCCTGTATAATGATAACTTTTGGCATTGCAGTCTTTGACCAACTAACGAAACAGAAAAGCACAATCAACGTGCAGCAGGTATAGGCTTGCAATCTGAAAACTATCAGGATCTTTGTACCTTGGTGTATACTGAAAAGCTCATTAAGCAGACTGCATTCCTGAAAGCATGCACACATAAAAGCTTTCCTTCATGTACGACCATTAACCTACGTATGAATTACCCAAGAATGGCCTGGACATGTATGTAAGATGAAGAACAGATTCCCATACTGTTAGCAATTAAGCAAACAAGGAACTAAATGTCACATTTTCTTCCATACAGAACTCTGTATCAGGTGACGCTTTACAACATCGGCGAGTCAGAAAAACAGCCAACTAATCCAAATATGTGGCGTCATTCTAACCACAGGCATAGGATTGCTGCAACTCAATCTGCGCTATCAGTTATTTTTATTATTACGTAATTTATATTACAAGAGATGCACTATATTGCCAACAGTCTGTGGACACCTAACCACCACATTTCTATGGGCTTGGTGGGCATTCCATTCCAAAACCAGGGCCATTAATATGGTACATAAAATATTGCGACACTCATCCATGTTGTACATAATATACTGTATATATATATATAAATATATGTATACACATACAGTATATAGAAAAAAAAGCAAGAGGATTTCAGACTGTACAGGCCACACGGAGTAAACAATTTATACTGTAAAATCATACAATTTATTGAACAATTCTTAAAAAAAGATTATACAATATCAGGGTGGATAAAAATCAATGATTTAAAAAAAAAAAATCTGATTTTTTTCATCTAAATTTGATTTTTTTTTTTTTATTTAAATATGATTTTCTTTAATTTGTATCAAATGTATTTTAATAAAATGCTTTTGGAGTAAAAATCTATCTAAAGATAGTTTTTTTTATTTAAGATACATTAATAATTTAGTATATTCAGCATGAAATGGAGCTTAGTTATGTAGCATGAGGCTGTATATTCTGCAATATTTACATTTTGCTAAACTCATTCAATGAATCCAAGCTCTGCAAGCAGAGATAACATGCACTGCATTCACACAATGTCACAGTAACCATGAGATAAAACAAAGTTCAGGAATATTTCTTTACCGCATTGTTTTGCATCTATGTACACTACAAACTGTATGATTGAATCGGTTCTGATATCGCTGTTTTGCTAACCTGACCGCTTATTATTCTAAGTAGGGAACCTTCATTTTGTTTGCAAATATTGAAGATTCTAACTACCAGCAAGAATAAGTCCTTACATTTAAAGAGCACCTGTCATTTCAGATCCATTATGGCAGAGTCTGTTAGCGGGCATCCACTCACCTGCTTCCGCCACGCCCCTCACCTTGTTGTGTCACTGCGGAAGTAAATCCCGGCATCCAGGTTTCCCAGAGGTCTGGCAAATTTTGACAAAACGCGTTGGCGCATGAAGACCTATTGCATCAGCATTCAGTCTCCGGTGTATGAATATATACAGTGAGCTCTATCTGCAATATTGTTGCTTTTAAGTACTCAGATACATAAATATTGTATGATCTTTTTTAAGAATTGTTGTTCAATAAATTGTATGATTTTACAGTATAAATTGTTTGCTCCTTGTGTGGCCTGTACAGTCCAAAATCCTCTTGCTCTTATTTTGCAGCCTCCACCCTTTTGGGAAGGTTATCCACAAGATTTTAGAGTATGTCTGTGGGAATGTATGCCCATTCTGCCACAAGAGCATTTGTGAGGTCAGGGTCTAAGGTTGCATGAGAAGACCTGGCTCACAATAAGCATTTTAATTCATTCAAAAGATGTCCAGTAGGGTTGAGGTTAGGCCACTTTAGTTCCTCCACATCAAACTAATCAAACCATGTCTTTAGGGTGAGTTTGGTTGAGAAGACCTGGCTTGTAACAATTCATCCCAAAGGTTTTAGTAGGGCTGAGGTCAAGACTATGTACAGGCCACTGGAGTTCCTCCACACCAAACTCATTAAACCATGTCTTCATGGAGATTTTAGGTGAGAAGACCTGGCTTGTTGCAATTCATCCCAAAGGTTTTCAGTAGGGTTGAATTCAGGGATCTGAAGGTCACTTGAGTTCCCCCACATCAAACTCATAAAACCATGTCTTTATGAAGATGTTGTATGAGAAGGCCCAGCTCACAGTCAGTGTTCCAATTCATTCCAGATATGGTCAGTAGGGTTGAGGTCAGGGCTCTGAAGGTCACTTGAGTTCCTCCACCCAATATCATCAAACCATGTCTTGGAGATATTGATTGAGAATAATTGGCTCATTCCAATTCACCTCAAAGGTGCCCATTAGGGTTAATGTCAGGGCTCTGTACAGGACACTGGAGTTTCTCCACGCCAAACTCACCAAGCTATGTCTTTATGGAGATGTTTGTTTAGAAGACCTGGCTTGTTTCAATTCATCCCAAAGGTGTTCAGTAGGCTTAAAATTAGTGCTTTGTGCAGGACACTCAAGTTCCTTCATACCAAACTCATCCAAACATGTCTTTATGGTTTCAATTCATTTCAAAGGTGTTCAGTAGGGTTGAGATCAGTGCTTTGTGCAAGACACTCAATTTCCTCCACACCAGACTTATTAAACTATGTCTTTATGGGAATGTTGGTTGAGAAGACCTTGCTTGTTCCAATTCATCCCAAAGGTGATCAGTAGGGTTGAGGTCAGGGCTCTGTGTAGGACACTCGGGTCCCTCCACACTAAACTCTTCAAACTATGCCTTCATGGAAATGTTGGTTGAGAAGACTTGGCTCGTTTCAATTTATCCCAAAGGTGTTCAGTATGGTTGAGGTCAGGGCTCTGTGGTGGTTACTTGAGTTCCTCCACACCAAACTCATCAAACCATGTCTTTATGGAGATGTTGGATGAGAAGACCTGGCTCATTTCAATGTATCCCAAAGGTGTTCAGTAGGGTTGAGGTCAGAGCTCTGTGTAGGACACTCGGGTCCCTCCACACTAAACTCATTAAAACTATGCCTTCATGGAAATGTTGGTTGAGAAGACTTGGCTCGTTTCAATTTATCCCAAAGGTGTTCAGTAGGGCTGTGGTCAGGAGCTCTCTGAAGGCCACTTGAGTTGCTCCACACCACATTCATTAAACCATGTCTTTATGAAAATGTTGATTGAGAAGACCTTGCTTGTTCCAATTCATCCCAAAGGTGATCAGTAGGGTTGAGGTAAGGGCTCTGTGCAGTTCTTCCACACCAAACTCATCAAACCATGTCTTTATGGAGATGTTGGTTGAGAAGACCTGGTACCTTTCAATTTATCCCAAAGGTGTTCAGGAGAGTTGAGGTCAGGGCTCTGTGTAGGACACTGGTGTTCCTCCACACTAAACTCATTAAACCATGCTTTCATAGAGGTGTTGGTTGAGTAGACTTGGCTCATTTCAATTCATCTCAAAGGTTTTCAGTAGGGTTGAGGTCAGGGGCTTTCTGAAGGTCACTTCAGTTGCTCCACGCCAGACTCATCAAACCACATCTTTATGGAGCTGACTTTGTACATAGAAGGCACAGTCATGCTGGAGCAAAAAGGACCTTCCCTATACTGTTACCACAAGGTTGGAAGTACACAATTGTCTAAACATTTTTTGTAGGCTGTAGCATTAACAGTGTTCTTTAATGGAAGACCTGAAATCAATAATTTAGAGGAGGCAGGGATCCACTTATGCTTTAGCCATGTATTATTTTATTACCTTGTTATTGCTTGTAGCAATTTTCAGGGTTCTTTTGACATTTGCTTTCTGGATGAGCAGCAGGATTATTGTGCCCTGGGCTCAAAGTTTGTATTGACCTTTTCTCTAAGGTGGGTTAGAAGACGTCACTGACATTTTTAATAATACAGTGTAATTAAATACTTTAATAATATACATTATATTACCAAAAGTATTGGGACACCTGCCTTTACATAAACATGAACTTTAATGGCATCCCAGTCTTAGTCCATAGGGTTCAATATTGAGTTGGCCCACCCTTTGCAGCTATAACCACTTCAACTCTCCTGGGAAGGCTGTCCACAAGGTTTAGTAGGAGTGTGTCTATGGGAATGTTTGACCATTCTTCCAGAAGCACATTTGTGAGGTCAGGCACTGATGTTGGAGAGAAGGCCTGGCTCGCAGTCTCCGTGCTAATTCATCCCAAATGTGTTCTATCGGGTTGAGGTCAGGACTCTGTGCAGGGCAGTCAAGTTCCTCCACCCCAAACTCGCTCATCCAGGTCTTTATGGACCTTGCTTTGTGCACTGGTGCACAGACATGTTGGAACAGGAAGGGGCCATCCCAAAACTGTTCCCATAAAGTTGGGAGGAGGAAATTGTCCACAATGTCTTGGTATGCTGACGCCTTAAGAGTTCACTTCACTGGAACTAAGGGACCAAGCCCAACCCCTGAAAAACAATCCCACACCATAATCTCCCCTCCACCAAATGATTTGCACAAAGCAAGGTTTATAAAGACATGGATGAGCAAGTTTGGGGTGGAGGAATTTGACTGGCCTGCACAGAATCCTGACCTCAACCCGATAGAACACCTTTGCGATGAATTAGAGCAGAGAATGCAAGCCGGGCCTTCTCTCCAACATCAGTGCCTTACCTCACAAATGTTCTTCTGGAAGAATGGTCAAACATTCCCATAGACACTCCTAAACCTTGTGGACAGCCTTCCCAGAAGAGTTGAAGCTGTTATAGCTGCAAAGGGTGGGCCAACTCAATATTGAACTCTACAGACTAAGACTGGGATGCCATTAAAGTTCATGTGCGTGTAAAGGCAGGCGTCCCAATACTTTTGGTAGTATAGTGTAGTTCTGCAGCTCGAATCTCAGCTCTCATTGATATGTTTAAAGACTAAAAATATCTCCTCCAACAGGAAAGTCTTCTTGTAGGAAATGCCTTTAATTTGACCTGACGGTTTGGTGTTTGGTGCAGGCCTCTGGCAGCTGTAGAGGGGTTGGAGAAAGAGGAATATCTGGAAAGTCCTGTCAGCAGAATATCATACAAATGAAAGAAACGCAATCTTATTTGCAGGTTTAACTGCAGTGAGGCTCCATTCACCTTTGGCATTTTGGGGCCTCGCATGTTCGGGTGGAATTCATTTTCAATAACACCTAAACACAGTGCGGTTCTGCCGCCATCATTGCACAATAAATCGTGGCAAACTGCAACATACAAAGCTTGTCGCTCCAAAATAGCGGCATTGTGCATTGCGGCTTGCCGCGATTGCCGCATGATTTATCAAGTGATAATCTTTGCAAAACTGCACCGCATTTTAGATGCCATTGAAAACACATGGCACCCGAACATGCGTTTTGCAATTATAGTGTGATTTGAGACCACGCAGCGATTCTGCCCGAGATCCCAAAACACCAAATGTGAATGGAGCCTAGGGGAACTTTTAAAATAAAATTATAACAGCAAATATAGTTTGTATCACATTTAACCACTTTAGCCCTGGAAGGATTTACCCCCTTCCTGACCAGAGCATTTTTTGCGATTCGGCACTGCGTGGTTTTAACTGACAATTGCGCGGTCGTGCGACATTGTACCCAAACAAAATTGACGTCCATTTTTTCCTACAAATAGAGCTTCCTTTTGGTGGTATTTGATCACCTCTGTGTTTTTATTTTTTGCGCTATAAACAAAAAAGAGCAACAATTTTGAAAAAAAAAGCAATATTTTTTACTTTATGCTATAATAAATATCCCCAAAAAAATATATAAAAAAATAATTTATTCATCAGTTTAGGCCGATATATATTCTTCTACATATTTTTGGTAAACAAAATCACAATAAGCGTATATTGATTGGTTTGCACAAAAGTTATAGCGTCTGCAAACTATGGGAATAGATTTATGGCATTTTCATTTATTTTCTTTTTTTTTTTTTACTAGTAATGGCGGTGATCTGCGATTTTTAGTGGGACTGCGACATTGCGGCGGATAGATCGGACCATTTTGACACTTTTTTGGGACCAGCGACATTTATACAGCGATCAGAGCTAAAAATAGCCACTGATTACTGCATAAATGTCATTGGCAGGGAAGAGGTTAACACTAAGGGGGCAATTAAAGGGTTAACTGTGTTCCCTGGGAGGTGTTTCTAACTGTATGGGGGCTGGGCTGACTCGAGGAGGAGAGAGATCACTGCTCCTGATCACTGGGAACAGACGATCGCTCTCAACTCCCCTGACAGAACGGGGATCTGTGAGTTTACACTCACAGATCCCCGTTCTGCCTTGTCTCCGGAGCAATCGCGGGTGGCCGGTGGACATCGAGTCCGCCCCACCCGCTGATTGGCTCCTCCGCTAGCCAGTGAGCGCGCATGCGCGCTCACACCACATGCTCCCGCAACCACCGTACAGCTACGGAGATTTGTGGGAAGGAGCTGACCTGCCGCCATATAATGACGGCGGCTGGTCGGCAAGTGGTTAAAGTATAACTAAAGGAAAAACTATTTTTTTATACCTTTTGCATAGAGTGGAGAGGGTTTTTATTACTGTCTGTGTCCCTGCTAAGGAGATTTCCTTTATCACTGAGAGTGAAAGTGAAAGAAAATCCCAAATCTTCGGTAATCACTACAGGAATAGAGGGGAAATCTTCCAATGGGGTTCTGGTGACAACCAGGGATTCCCTCACTTTGGAGGGATTTCCTTTCACTTCCTGTTTTGGTTATGGGACAGGAAGTGAAGGGAAATCTTTCCCCAATAGGACACAAAGGGCAAAAAAGAAAAATAGAAGAGTATAATGCTCCCCTACTTTATTCAAAATGAAAAAAGTAAAAGTTGTGCCAATAGTTCTACATTATAGGCATATTCTGTCTTTTGTAAAAAATAAAAAAATGCACCCATATCAAAAAAAATAAATTCTTATTAGCTTTTTTTTTCTTTGGAACCTGCAAAGCATTGAAAGTGCAATCAGTGCACAGGCTCCTGCAGACTATTCCTCCAGTCCAGGTCCTAACGGAGGTACAGACCTCCAGTTATGGGGTTGGAGGAAGTAAACAATGGACTATAGGGGGCGGTGACATCACTGCGACTTGTGCTCCATTGAGGACTACCTCCATGGGGAAAGATGGGACTTGTAGTCTTCCATTCACAGATCCTTGGTATTGGATGATGCAGCTATGTGGGAGGCGCCAAGCACAGCAACGCCAAATTAGAAAACAAAATACAAGACGCCGCGAGGGAAAGATCCCACGATTCAGGTAAGAGGGGGGTGGTTTGAGGGTGGGAGGAGCTGCGGGAATGTGGCCCTAAACATTGGTGTAATGGTTGTAAAAAAACGTGGGCTTAGCCTTTACAATTAGGTGAAGCTTAAAGAGGAGTTCCGCGCCCCCCCCCCCTTTAAAAATGAAAAGTCAGCAGCTACACATACAGTAGCTGCTGACTTTTAACATTAGGACACTTACCTGTCCTGGAATCCAGCAATGTTGGCACCGCAGCTGATGTTTACATCGGCTGGTCGGGTGCTGCTCCCGCCATTGCTGGTAAGGGAACCTGGCAGTGTAGCCTTTCAGCTTCATGGCCGGGTCCCTACTGCGCATGCGCTCTGCGCTCTCCTAGTGACCCAGCAGAAGGGGAGGGAGGAGGGGGGCCGAGCTGCTGACGTACTTTGTTGCGGTCCGGTCTCCCGGTAGTGGGGACAGGGTACCTGTACAAAACAGGTACCTGCCCCCCCCCCCCCAAAATGTGCCAAACATGGCATCAGATAAGCGGAAGTACCACTCTTGGGTGGAACTCCTCTTTAAGCCGTGGTTCACACTGGTGAAGCTTTGAAATTGTGCAATTTCAGAGCCGCAGATCAGTGCGATTTGCACCTCCGATTTCATTGCGGCTTGTGATTTTGTTTTACAGAAGTCTAGGCAAGTCGCAAGGCAATCGGACCTTTTTCAAAGTCGCTGCGACATGAGTCGTGGCAATTTTCATTTATTTCAGGTACTTATATAGCGCTCTCAATTTATGCAGCGCTTTACATATACATTGTACATTCACATCAGTCCCTGTCCACAAGGAGCTTACAATTTAATGTCTGTAACCCACATTCATGCATATACTAGGGCCAATTTAGACAGGATACAATTATCCTACCAGCAGGTCTTTAGGGTGTGGGAGGAAACCGGGGTACCCGGAGGAAACTCACGCAGGCACAGGGAGAACATGCAAACTCCAGGCAGGTAGTGTCGTGGTTTGGATTTGAACCAGCGACCCTTTTGCTGCTAGGGGAGAGTGCTATCCACTACACCTCTGGCTTAAAGAAGAATGTAAAGATACAGTACAATCAGAAGGGCCAAGTAGTAAAAGAAATGAAAACAAATTGAATTACCTTTCCATAACTGTCAGAGTATTATAGTTAGCTCTTGTTTTGCAAAAAAAAAAAAAGAAGTAAACCCTTAAGGCCCCTTTACACCTAAGGGCCCATTCACACTAGATATTGCACATCTACTGCGTGTTATTTCCTTGCACAGATACATGCATTTGATGTGTGTTTTACATGCAGTTGGTGGGCATTACATGCAGTTGGTGGGCATTTACATGCAGTTGCTGGGCATTACATGCAGTTGGTAGGCATTTACATGCAGTTGGTGGGCATTGACATACAGTTGGTGGGCATTGACATACAGTTGGTGGGCATTGACATACAGTTGGTGGGCATTTACATGCAGTTCGTGGGCATTACATGCAGTTGGTGGGCATTAACATGCAGTTGGTGGGCATTACATGCAGTTGGTGGGCATTTACATACAGTTGGTGGGCATTTACATGCAGTTGGTGGGCATTTGCATGCAGTTGGTAGGCATTTACATGCAGTTGGTGGGCATTTACATACAGTTGATGCATTTTTTTCTATCTGCATTCGACATGTGAGGTTACTTCCTTCTTCTTTCTTTCCCTGGGCTTCTATGTGCACTGTGATGCGTTTTTGTGCGGGGAAAAATGCAGCATGCTCTACTTTTTTTGACTGTGCTCCACTGCACTACAATAATGTGAACTATGCCCATAGGATTCCCTGTATTTTGGGGCTGTCTATGCAGTTGAAGTGTAGTTCAAAATGCATCCAACTGCATCCCGCTGTGTTAGGTGTGAAAGGGCCCAACACAGTGGGATGCAATTGGATGCATATTGGACTGCACTCTGACTGCATTGACAGCCCAAAATCCAGGTAATCCTATAGGCATAGTTCACACCATTGCATTGCAGTGCAGCAAAGTACAGAATGATGCATTTTTACGCACCGCAAACGCGCAAAAAACGCATGCAAACGCACCGCAACGCATCACAGTGCACGTAGAAGCCCATGGAAAGAAAGAAAGAAAGAAGAGGGAAGTGACCTGACAGGAAAAATGCAGATAGAAAAATGTGCGTCAACTGCATGCATGGGTACAAGGAAAAAAGTTACTTGCAGTTTCTGGTATGAAAGGGGCCTTACTCTATGGCAAATATCATGTTTTTACGCTGTTCTTCTTTTCATACTTTCTATTTCAGTCCTGCTGATCTCTTGCAGCCTCTTTACAGCGGCTTCCTGTCTACATGTACTCCAGCAATCTCAGGACAGGTTTCCTGATAGTAAGGATATCTATATAATATAGAAACAGCCATTTGTACTGTCCATCAGAAGATCAGGTGACAACATGGGAGGACAACTTAGTGACAGAGCATAGCCAACCTTTAACACAGTGGTCTCCAAACTGCGGCCAGGGGGCCGGATTTGGCCCTTTGCTTGCTTTTATCCAGCCTTGGGGCTATATTTCCTTCACTGACACCAATGATGGAGCACTATTCCTCCCAATGACACCAATGATGGAGCACAATTCCTCCCAATGACACGAATGATGGGGCACAATTCCTCCCAATGACACGAATGATGGGACACAAATCCTCCCAATGACACAAATCCTGCCAATGACACAAATGATGGGGCACAATTCCTCACAATGACACCAATGAAGGGAGCCAATTCCTTCCAATGACACCAATGATGGGGCATAATTCCTCCCAATGACACCAATGATGGGGCACAATTCCTCCCAATGACACCAATGATGGGGCACAATTCCTCCCAATGACACCAATGATGGGGCACTATTCCTCCCAATGACACCAATGAATGGGGCACAATTCCTCCCTATGACACCATTGTTGGGGCACAATTCCGCCCACTGACACCAATGAAGGGAGCATAATTCCTTCCGATGACACCAATGATGGGGCACTGTTCCTCCCACTGACACCAATGATGCAACACTATTCCTCCCGCTGATACCAATGATGGGGCACTATTCCTTCCCACTGATACCAATGATGGGGCACAATTCCTCCCATTGACACCAATGATGGGGCACAATTCCTCCCAATGACGGGGCACAATTCCTCCCAATGACACCAATGATGGGGCACAATTCCTCCCAATGACACCAATGATGGGGCACAATTCCTCCCAATGACACCAATGAATGGGGTACAATTCCTCCCAATGACACCATGCCCCCCCCTCGAACCATACCAGGCCACATGCCCTCACCATAGGGGGTGCTTTGGGGCAGGGGGCCTCTTCCCAACAACCCTGGTTGTGGAGGTATGTGGGCAGGGGGCTTATCAGAATATGGAAGCCTAATTTAACAAGGAGGCCCCCAGATCCCGGCCTCCCCCCTATGTGAATGAGTATGGGGTAAATTGCACCCCTACTCATTCACCACAAATGTGTCAAAAATAAATAAAGACAGGAGGCAGTTTGTGACAATTTCTTTATTAAAATAATAAGTGACTAACAGGGTCCTTCATTGCAGGATCACCAGGGATTAATTTAGATACTTTAATGTATTCATTATTTGCAAATACACCTAATGATGAATCAGAAAACAAAGTTCAACGAGGAGTGCATTTCTAATATAGATAATGACATCACAATACCTGAAGCCGGGTCAGCATATAATATCGACCTGTTATTTAACTACAGACCATGCAAACAGCCCGAAAATCTAAAAATATCCGGAAAACCCTCCTAATGACCGTCGTCTGCAGGCGTGTTTGGGATAATTTCATGTAATTACAGACAGGGAACATGGAGCGTGACTGTCCTGAGGAGGGATAGCAAGGCTGATTCATCATGGCTGGGTGGCAACTTCATGATCCCTATGGCCAAAAAAGAAAAAGGTTGCTTGATTTTAATTACTGGTCCCATCCAGTGGCTTAGGAGCCCCATGTGACCCTCACATTCCATACATTTTGTGGCAACTAAATTAGTTGAGCTGCACTTGTCCATATAAAACCTCAGCTATTGGGAAGGTGATTACCTTTTCAAGAGGAAAGTCCCTTTAGGCCTGATCCACATCTATGTAGGTTGCATATTCCGGGTGCATTTTGCATTTTTCAATATACATTTTTCATCCATTGAAGTCTATGGAACAAAAAACTGAAAAAAAGCCCATGGCCCTTCCCATAGTAAACCATGTAAAATGGACTGTAGTGTGTTTCTGCAAAACTGAAAACACACTTAAAAATACATAGGTGTGAACCAGGCCTTAAGAAGGTTACGGTGGGACAGTTCATCAACACACTGCATGAGAAAAATACGTGAATTTCACGTGTTAAAGTTGAACAGCAAGGGTTAACTGCTCATTTAGTCTAACGCAGCGGTCTCCAAACTGCGGCTGAGGAGCCGGACGTGGCCCTTTGCTTGCTTAAGGGCTCTATTTCCTTCACTGACACCAATGATGAGGCACAATTCCTCCCAATTACATCAGCGATAGGGCACAATTCCTACCGATGACACCAACAATGGGGCACAGTTCTTCCCAGTTATACCAACAATGGGGTTCAATGACACCAATGATGGGGCACAATTCCTCCCAATAATACCAACAATGGGGCACTATTTCTCGCACTAATACCAATGATGGTGCACTAGTCCTCCCAATAATACCAATGATGGTGCACTAGTCCTCCCAATAATACCAATGATGGGGAACTATTCCTCCCACTGATACCAATGATGGGGCACTATTCCTCCCACTGACACGAATGATGGGGCACTATTCCTCCCACTGATACCAATGAGGGGGCAATGTTCCTCCCACTGATACCAATGATGGGGTACTATTCCTCCCACTGACATCAATGATGGGGCACTATCCCTCCCACTAATACCAATGATGGGGCACTATTCCTCCCACTAATACCAATGATGGGGCACTATTCCCCCCACTGATACCAATGATGGGGCACTATTCCTCCCACTGACACCAATGATGGGGCACTATTCCCTCCACTAATACTAATGATGGGGCACTGTCCCTCCCACTAATACCAATGATGGGGCACTATTCCTCCCAATAATACCAATGATGGGACACTATTCTTCCCAATGATGGGGCACTATTCCTCCCAATAATACCAATGATGGGACACTATTCTTCCCAATGATGGGGCACTATTCCTCCCACTGACACCAATGATGTGGCACTATTCCTCCCACAGATACCAATAATGGGGCACTATCCCTCTTACTAATACCAATGATGAGGTACTATTCCTCCCACTAATACCAATGATTGGGCACTATTCCTCCCACAGATACCAATGATGGGACACTATTCCTCCCAATAATACCAATGATGGGGCACTATTCCTCCCACTGACACCAATGATGGGGCACTATTCCCTCCTTATCACGGGGTAGTAACCATAATCACCCTCCTTATCACGGGGTAGTAACCATAGTCACCCTCCTTATCACGGGGTAGTAACCATAATCACCCTCCCTATCACGGGGTAGTAACCACAGTCACCCTCCTTATCACGGGGTAGTAACCACAGTCACCCTCCTTATCACGGGGTAGTAACCATAATAA
>BLSH010310083.1:210486-222271 GCA_018402905.1 Glandirana rugosa
CTCCTTCCAATATCAGACAGACATTTCTGCTAGTGAATCCCCTACACCTGATCCTCAGTGAAATCCCTTGTCTCCCCCCCCCCCATCTTTGCCACAGCTGAGACCTCAGTGAGCACAAGCAGAATTTTAGCTGGCAGCAGCCCTTTAGGCTGGGAATGCCTCCTCCTGGACAACAACAGGGCTGCCTCAGACCCAGACTATTTATGCATTCCCCAGTCACCTACTGGGCATTCCCCCCCCAGGGATTGGCTGAGACAACAAAAATATTCAAGCTGCTGATGCGCCTCCCAACACACTGTATTCTAGAATTCTCCAGAAGACAGGGGAAAGGAATCAAACCTGCAGACTGCAGAGCCCAAAGCAGTCCAAAGTAATCACAAACTGCTCCTCTGACTAAAGGGAAGACAAAAGGACTACATTTGCCTAGCCAATCCAGTGTTCTACTTGGGAGGGTGCTACATCTAAATACTTGAGTTTGTTCATTTGAAAAGCAGGTATAAAGGCTTGTCACTTCTCCGTTCAATTACCAGAGGGGAAATCAGTGAAAGAATGTTCTCCCTCCAATTTAGCAGCAGTAATGCCAGTCCCAAGCCAACAGGAAGGAGAATGGAGCTTGTGATTAATGGGGGGTAGTGTGATGGAAGGGGGTACTTATTTGATCTCTTCCACCAAAAAGCCAACAATCATCTTGACAGCTATAAACTTTCAGTTATATTGGCACTGGTATATAAGTGACTAAGAACCCCTCATAATGGGCACAACAGGTGTTCAGACCCAGGCCTCAACTCATGGGTTGGTGGGAACCCTCATAATGGGCAGAGCAGGTTTGTAGACCTGGGAACTCAGGTCAGGGATGGTGGGAACCCCTCATACTTGGCAGAACAAGTTTGCAGACCTGGGAACTCAGCTCAGGAATGGTGGGAACCCCTCATAATCGGCACATTAGGTGTGCAGACCCGGTAACTGAACACAGGGATGGCAGGAGCCCCTCATAATGGACACAGCAGGCATAGCTGGTGCCCAACAGTGGTGCAGATCCAGGAACTCAGCTCGGGGATGGTTGAAACCCCTCATAATGGGCACAGCAGGGGTGCAAACCCAAGAACTCAGGTCAAGGATAGTGAGAACCCCTCATGATGAGCACAGCAAATGTGCAGACCCATGGACTCAGCTCAGGGATGTTGGGAACCCCTCATAATGGGCAGAACAGGTTTGTAGACCTGGGAACTCAGGTCAGGGATGGTTGGAATTCCTCATAATGGGCAAGACAGGTGTGAAGACATTTGGTATGTTTCCAACCACTAAAATGGCGGCCTCATCCTGGAACGCATGGTCGTCACGCTGGCTCCTCCCTATGCGTTTCGTCATCATTGACGTTGTTAATACAATAAAATTGGGTTGAACATGCTACACTATATTTGCTATTTATTCCCTTTATGATGCGGGGAGGATAACTGAGACATCTTGGAGATACCCTAGCATACATTGGGAGAAGTTGGTCGGCTTACTTTCGTGAAGGCAATCTATTACCTAATTCCACACAAAGGCTCATTAGACCTCCATAATAGGGGTTGTTCCTAGAGGGTAACAGGCAGTGTGTGGGTGTCAGTGAAGGTTTCTTCTATGGATCACCTCTCCTATTTGTCATCTTCATCCTGGTCACCCTAAAGATTGGTTTTTGGACCATTATTTTATGCTGACTTTTATTTTTTTTAATGTAGGCTGGAACTCCACTTTAACCACTTGACCTCCAGAAGATCTACCCCCCCCCATGACCGGGCCATCTCTTGTGATATGGCACTGCGTTCATTTAATTAATTGACAATTGCGTGGTCGTGCGACGTTGTACCCAAAATAAAAATGTATGTCCTTTTTCCCACAAATAGAGCTTTCTTTTGGTGGTATTTGATCACCTCTGAGGTTTTTATTTTTTTGCGTTATGAACAAAAAAAGGCCGACAATTTTGAAAAAAATAACAATCATTTTAATTTATTATTTTTTATTTCTGCTAGAAAACATATTCAATAAAAAAATGTAAAACATTTTTTTTTTTTATCAGTTTAGGTCGATATGTATTCTGCTACATATTTTTGTTAAAATAAAAATCCCAATAAGCGTATATTGATTGGTTTGCGCAAAAGTTTTTAGCATCTGCAAACTATGGGATATTTTTTTTTATTTATTTATTTTTACTAGTAATGGTGGCGATCAGCGACTTATAGCGGAACTGAGACATTGCGGCAGACAGTCGGGATACTAACTGACACTTTTGACACTTTTTGGGGATCAGTGACACTAATACAGTGATCAGTGCTAAAAACATGCACTGTCACTGTACTAATGACACTGGCTGGGAAGGGGATAACATCAGGAGCAATCAAAGCATTAAAGCAGAGTTCCACCCAAAAGTGGAACTTCCGCTGGTTGGATTGCTCCCCCCCTCAGCTGTCACATTTGGCACCTTTTGGGGGGGGGGGGGGGGAGAGGACACCTATCTTTAGACAGGTGTCCTTTTCCACACATACGGGAACTCGGCCCGGCAGCTGCGGCCGCCTACGTCAGCAGCCCGGCTCCCTCCTCCCTCTGCTACTGGCTGCCTGGCCAATAGCAGAGCGCAGCAGAGCCTCGCGCATGCGCAGTAAGGTGCCCGGCGTGAAGCTGTAATGCTACTCGTCCGGGTTCCCTTACCCGCAATGGATGCGGCTGCACCCGACCCCCAATCCGAAGATCGGAGACGGATGCCGACATCGCTGAACTCCAGGACAGATAAGTGTCCTATTATTAAAAGTCAGCAGCTACTGTATGTGTAGCTGCTGACTTTTTTTTTTTTTTTCCAGGCGGACCTCCGCTTTAACTGTGTGCCTGACCGGTGTTTTACTGTACTGTGGGAGGTGCTTTCACTAGATGAAGGCATGGATCCATTTCCCTGGATGAATTTACCATGGTTCCCTACTGCCTTGTATTTGTTATGTCCTCTAAAATGTTTGTATGGTTTCTATTAATAGGCCTACTATGTGAATACAGATCTCCTTGCAATTACCCCTGAGGAAGAGCGTTGAAAACCAGAAACGTGTCGGGTATATTGGAGACAACCAAATATCCGTATATGTAATCACATCAATATAGTCAGTTATGCAATGTGGATATTTCTGTACGGACACGATTTTATTGTTATGTTTTATGGGGGGTTTTTTTGCAATAAATTTACACCTTTTTAATGATTTGGTGTTCATGTCGCTTTCAAAGTTCCCTTTTTCAAGGGGGTATATCCATTTTTTCTTTGCAGGAACACAGGATCCATGCCTTCCCTACTGCCTCTGTGCTGGATGATCGACGGGTGCCGCCGGACATCGAGTGAGGATTAAAAATAGCCAATGTTGATTGAGAGAGTGAAGATCCAATACTTTAATCTGCAATACTCCCACAGAGGCAGCTTTGCCATTTGACCAACAATTTGAATTGCATCAATATATAGAGCAGTGGTGGCCGGTGCGTTTTTTTTCTGGGGGGGGGGGGCGGCACACAATCCACCTGAAACCAACCACATCCCCCTCCAAGCCCCCCCGTGGTTGGTTGGGTCACGGGTGGCCGAGTCACGGACGGCACTCCCAACCCCTGGTCGGTCAGCGAGTAGTTGGGCCTCGCACTTACCCCATCTTGCCGGCAGCTCTCCGGGCCTGGGCTTGATTCCCCTGTGTCTCCTCCTTCCTCCTCCTGGTGGCCAATCCGATCGGATCTCCTTTCGGCCAATTGGGTGATGGGTCTCATGACCCGCTTCCTGTATTTACCCCTGGCTACCACCCATTGGACTGCAATGGTGATCCAGCAAATTTTACAGATGAGATTTATTTTAATTGTTTTGACATGAGATACAAGCAACACAGCACTTCTTTAATGGTAGAACAGCAACCGCTAAAACGTGTCCATGAGAATGAGTTATCTACTTCTAAATAAAAAACCCAACAGGAAGCCATGGTGGTCACAATGACACACAGCTGTTATGTGTTTGAGACGACCTGCAAACCACCACCATCTACAGAACTGCACCTTCATTGTGCAAAACACGCAAAGGTTCAGGATAGAGGTGCATAAGGCGTCTCTATTTATACAGAGGGATTGTTGCATTTTCAGGCCCGGTTTTGCAGTACAGGAGAACATCCTACTGGGGGCGTGTTTAGTAGGATCGTCACAAACAGACCCCAAAAAATAAATAGGCCCTGTCTAACAATTCACATTAAGGACAGTGGGTTATTTGCACACATTTACAAATATATGTGGAAGCCGCAGTGCCTACGTCAAGGCTCCTCTGTATACTGCGGCCCTAACTCTATCTTTCTGAGAGTCTCCAAGTTGGAGCATATAGCAGTGAATAAATGAAAGAGGTTGTAACCCTAAAAAAAAAAAAAGAGAGATCCTGTTCCTTTAAAGCAAGTTGAACAGACATAGTGTGTAAGCTGTCCCTTTCTATGCTGTACAAAACCTGCCTGTTCCTGTGTCCCAATTAGTGTGCTGACCACGGTAATCATGGCTGCTGATCCATGATTACCGTGGTCAGGTTACGTGCCTCCGTCATCCCGCTGCTCTCCTCTCTCCCCCTTTCCTCCTCCCTCCCTGCCTGTCAGCTCCTGTTTGTGTGTGGGCTGTCCCCCTCCCCTCTTGCCACTATTAGTATCTGGCAGTAAAGTTAAAGTGATTGTAAAGTCTTGTTTTTTTTCCCTATAAAAATAACAAACATGTTATACTTACCTCCTCTGTGCAGTGGAGTTGCACAGAGCAGCCCTGATCCTCCTCTTCTCGGGTCCCTCTTGGCTGTTCCTGGCCCCTCCCTCCTGTTCAGTGCCACCCCAAACTCGCTCATCCATGTCTTTATGGACCTTGCTTTGTGCACTGGTGGGCAGTCATGTTGGAACAGGAAGGAGCCATCCCCAAGCTGTTCCCACAAAGTTGGGAGCATGAAATTGTCCAGAATGTCTTTGCATGCTGACACGTTAAGAGTTCTCTTCACTGGAACTAAGGGGCCAAGCCCAACCCCTGAAAAACAACCCCACACCATAACCCTCTTCCACCAAATGATTTGGACCACTGCACAAAGATATGGATGAGTGATTATGGAGTGGAGGAACTTGACTGGCCTGCACAGAGTCCTGACCTCAACCCGATAGAACACCTTTGATGTGAATTAGAGCAGAGACTGCGAGCCAGGCCTTCTCATCCAACATCAGTGCCTGACCTCACAAATGCACTTCTAGAAGAATGGTCAAACATTCCCGTAGACACTCCTAAACCTTGTGGACAGCCTTCCCAGAAGAGTTGAAGCTGTTATAGCTGCAAAGGGTGGGCCAACTCAATATTGAACGCTACGGACTAAGACTGGGATGCCATTAAAGTTCATGTGTGTAAAGGCAGGCGTCACAATACTTTTGGTAATATAGTGTAAATAGAAACTATACCTGTGATTTCTTTTTTCACCAAATATAAATATAGGGAACCTCAAGGTTGGGTTCACACCAGGCCCCTGCTGCGGCTCCCAGCAGGGGCCGGTGCGTCCTCGTTCACCGTTTCAGGTCCAATTTCAGCCCGAATTTTTGGCTTAATTTGGACCTGAAACGGACCAAACGACGCCCAGGACTTCTGTATGAATCGCTCCGGAGATGTTTGAACTCCACAGAGATCCGGTCACAATCTCCCGACATGCGAAATCTGTATTCAATTCCCACTAGTGTGGACCCAGCCTAAAGGAAGCCCGTAAGGTCCCCCCCTTCGATATAAAAATTCCCTTAGATATAAAAATCTGTTCGATTTTTATATATGATGAAGTGTATCATAAAAAAAAAATGGTTCAATAAAGCTTTGAAATCCATAAAAAAAAAAGTTCAAATATTCATAGCATATCTAAGGGTAGAAGTGAGACACTACACAGCAATGAGTGCAGTCCCACAGGTGTAGAGGGCACAGGGCCCAGTGAACACTGAGTAGAGCAGTGGGCAATGTCAGTAGTTTTTGTTTTTATTACTTTATTTTTTTCTTATTTTTTTTATTATTATTTTTAACATTTTTTAGGAGCTCCTTCAGGGGGCTTTGGTGAAATATCAGGGGTCTAAACAGTGGGAATCTGCACCACATGGGTTGATTAGGGTGTGCCCAGACACACTGGGCACACCCTGTGTGCGCGTCTATGATTTCCTTTTAAGTTGCAAAGGCATTGGATGGGGGTATGCATATGCCATGGAAAAAACATCAGTGCTGTTGCATCTAGTGGCCAGTACCGCCCACCAAACTGAATGTGGGTGCCCTACAAGTGCCCCATAACCGCGTGCAATTATCATGCTTGTGGTGTGCTGGTGCAAGCTTTAAGGGGTTAAGATAGGCGGCGAGGAGGTGATAAAAAAAACCCTCCTCACTGCCTGTCAAATACCCTCTGAAGAGCAATCCAATGCAAATTGCTCTTCAGGAAGCACCATATTTGTAAGAGAGGCTTTAGTGATTCTCAGTAGCGTAGAGACTGCATGAGTTTAGGAGACGGTTATACATGAATTCTTTAGTAGGTCAGCAGTGCAGTTTTATTTATTTAGCTTACTGCATTAGGCTCCATTCACACTAATGCATTTTTTGATGCATTTTGCAGAAATGCAGGGAATTTTTTATAACATGGGTTCCTATGGAACGCATTCACATCAATGCATTTTTTGTGCCTCTGCGTTTTTGGAAAGGGTTGGGGACTTTTTTCATGCAAGAAGCAGCGTTTTGCATGTAATAGACTTCAATGGGTGTGCAAGAAAAACGTGCTGTGTTTTTGATACATTTTTACCATGTTTTATCGCGACTTTGCAACGATTTGCATTTTAAATCTACCTAGCAACAAAATTTGCCCCCCCACCCATGGGCGTCCGCAGAACTTTTTTCAGGGGAGGGCATAATTTTAAGGTCATCCATGCTCTGCCCCTTTTTGACAATGTCATAATTACATTATCACGGTCAGAGACTGCAGACATAGTACAGGAGATGGTCAGAGACTACAGACATAGTACAGGATACGGTCAGAGACTGCGGACATGGTACAGGAAACAGTCAGAGACTGTGGACATGGTACAGGAGATGGTCAGAGACTGTGGACATGGCCCAAGAGACTGTCAGAAACTGCATACATGGCTCAAGAGGATAAGGACCTACTGGCGAACCCCCGATCCGATCCCTGATGCCAGGGGGGGGGGGGGAATTGCCCCCCCTTGCCCCTACCTGCGGACGCCCATGCCCCCACCCAAAAAAAAAATGATAAAAAAAAATTATAATAAAAAATGCCCAAAAAATTGCGATAAAAACGCATAAAAATGCAGTAAAAAAACGCAGAAAGCGCAGTAAAAAGCAGTGAAAAAACGCTGGTGCCATTTGTTCTATCTGTTCAGGTTGGGTTCACACTGGGGCAAACACAGACAATGCATGTGATTCTCACCTCATCACTGTGCAGATCACATGCGATGTCTGTGCGATGCAAATTCAGCTATACAAACTGTATGGCTGAAATCACATCACATTCGCCACCAAAAGGGAGCAGGACCCTTTTTTTGGTCCGCACTGGAATCGGATTGCATGGGTGTGCATGGGATTCCTGAACCATTTGACAGTTCGCACTGCGATCTGTGAACCGATCTGGGGGTGTCATTAACTTTGTATTGACACCCGCAGTGGTTCGCAAAGGGCAGTGTGAACCGCCTGCGAGTGACATGCGATTAGGGTTGCCACCACATCATTTTAAACCCAAACACATATGAATTAGCCCAGGTTCACACTGATGCAGGTTAGAAATTGTGCGATTTCAGCTGAACTCGCTCAATTTCAAACTGGCAATGCATTCCGACTTTGGGGGCGATTTGACAGACATCTGTCATGCACAGACGTCTATTCAAATCGCCTCAAAAGTTGCAAAAAGTAGTACAGGACTTTGCGGCGGCGCACCGATTCAAACGGTGCCATTACCAGCAATAGCTGCCGACATATCAAATCGCATGTCAAATCGGTCCAATGTGAACATGGGTTTAGGGTCCTTTCACACGGGCGATCCGCCCGGCAGACTCTGCTTTGCTCAGCAGGGATCGATCCGTTAATCCCCACTGAGCCGGCGGATGACAGGTCCATCTCCGCTCACTGTGCTGAGACGGATCTGTCAGAGCCCCGCTCTCCTCTTTGGGGGAACAGATGTCCCCCTGTCCGTTTTCATCCGATCCGCCAGACGGATGGAAAGTAGGGACACCATGCGTCTGGATTTGGCGGATCGGATCGCGGTGGACATGCCACCGCTGACAGGTCTGCCTGAAAAACTGACAGGTGGACCTGATCAGAACGCCCGTGTGAAAGGGGCCTTAAGGCTGGGTTCACACTGTAGCGAGGCGGAGCGGCGCGATGCGGCGATCCAGGCGATCTCAAAGCGGCTTGCTAGGAGACTTCTATCATAGAAGTCAATGCAAGCCACCTGAGATCGCCCTAAAAATAGTGCAGGGACCATTTTTCTAATGCGGAGCGAAGCAATTCGCTCCTATTAGAACGGTCCCATTTGCACAGCATTGAGGCGAATTGTCAGGCGACTCAAGTCGCCTGACAATTCGCCTAGATGTGAACGGGCTGCGAAGTCGCGCCGCTCCGCCTCGCTACAGTGTGAACCGGCCCTAAGGGACCAAGTAAATTTAAATGACCACCTTAATCAGTCACAGAACCTGTGCAATTCATATGTGTTGATATAGTTTAAAGGGATGAGGTGGCAACCCTACCTACATGCGATGCGGGAACTGCACTGGAATCACACTGGTTCCCGCACCGCATGTATGTGAACCAGGATCAGTGGCTCCTCTTCATTAAAGCCTCATACACACGCGTAGATTGCCAACCGAACGTCCAACTATTGTCAAAATTGGGCGACTGTGTTTTTTTCTGACATGAGTCAAGTAGTCGGCCAATAAAGACGAATGTAGTGACGTGTTCCGAGCGTATAACGAGGAAGTTCAGGTGAATGTGAATTGTGAATTACAAACATAGGTTTACACGACCGAACACTTCCTGGATTCCAAGCATGCGTGTTTGCACTTCCAACTTTTTGTTGGCCAACTTCTGTACACACGAGCCAACAATTGGCCAATGTCTTGTTGGCCAACATAAGTTTTCTAGTCTGATCGTCCAACTTCTTTTGGACGACAATTAGATATCGGCTGTCGAATCGTGCGTACACACAATCGGATTATCGGCCAACACGCTGTTGGATGACTGTTGTTGGCCAACAATCTGACTGTGTGTATGGGCCTTATGAATTCTAAAGTATTTCAGCAGGACGGTTGAGCTGCTAAAGATCTCCAGTGTAGCTCTAACCAAATCCACCGTGCAGCTTTAACATTAGCATAGGAAAGCAGACTCAGGTGTAAGCTATAGACTTGATAGATAAGCTGAGGTCACTGAGTATAAAGACCACCTGAGCAGCTTCCTAGAGCATCATTGACTTCTCAGTGTTTGTGGAGCTGCTTTCTCTGCGAGGTATGGGAATGATTTTTCTTGGTGGATGATGTGACTTTTTTTTTTTACTGTGGAAATTTGTAGTTCTGTATAATAGACTGTTCCATGTTTCTATGGGTGTTAAACTTATAGGACCTAAAGTATGGCATCCTAAAGCAACTAGTCTTTTGGCTTTGATCCCTTGGCATTGACCTGAACAGATAAGCATTTTGGTAAATGTTGCATTTATTTGCGTAGTGCTTTATCAGGTCAGTGCCTAATGGGGGGCCAGCTGGCTAGTGCTTCAAAGTATTGAAGCGAGAGCGTTAGCCAGGCAACCAGGATTGTAAAGGGTAGGTAATTAACAACCTTTTTGTTTCTGTAGGCCTTGTACATATGGGGCTTCAGTTTGTAGAAGTTGGGTATGTCCAAGCCTTTGCAAAAATTTTTTTTTATTTTTTTTTTTTTATTCCTTGCAATTTGTTCAATTGTGGAGATTTCCCTTCACTTCCTGTCCCATAGCCAAACAGGAAACGAGAGGCTATCTCTGCAAATTAAAGGAGTTTTGGGGGACCCCCAGGTCACCAGGACTAGTGTCCCCATTGGAAGATTTCCCATCTGTTTTCTGGGGACAACCCAAAAACTGGGGTTTCTCTTTACTTTCAATGATGGTAAGCAGGACAAATGGAGGGTGAATCTCCTCCTTTTATCGGGGGCACAGATGGCAGTGAAAACTGACAGGGGCTCTAATCCCTCTCCACTTCATCCAAAGTTTTGCCTTGAAGTCCAGATTTTACAAAAATATAAATCGCAATTTTTTTTTTTAAATATATGGATTTTATTTTGGAAATCACTGCAACCACGATTGGTGGCTCACAGGTGCAACACCTCGCTCCTGTAGACTCTACTGCAGGACTTCCAAGTGCAGTAATTGCAGAACTACAAGCTGTCTGCTGTGTTGGAAAATGGGGCTTGTAGTTCACAGAATGTGAATGAATGCGACTGTGTGGGATGTTGTGGATCGGGGTTTTTTTCCCCTTCTCATGTTAAACTCTATATATGTTGCAGCATGGTCCAAAGGGTGAGTTGGCCTGCTTTTGAACAAGCTGTCTGACCACTTTGCAAGTGCAAATTGCATACACACCTTTCAGCTTGTAAGTCCCGTAGGCATGCACAGCCTATTGCATCAGAGTGCGCACCCCAAAGCTCACACGTCTTTCTCTGCAGCCTCAGCTTCAGTAGGCAGTGAATAGGAAGTGCCCTGTGCTGAGCAGCTTTCTGTTCATTCATAAACCAAAGCATAGTAAATAGTTTACTAGGCTTTGGTTGTGATTCAACAGCGAGTGTTCATTTAGAAAAGGAAGGGGTTGATGGATGAGATATTGGTTAGCCCCTTCGCCTATAGAAGCCAAGGGGAGAGGAACGGAAGCCAGCAACACAAGGGGAATCTGCAGCGCACAGTGATTTGGGTGTGCACTCCTATGAATCCTTAAAGCAGAGGTCTGCCCACCCTTTTCCATACAGTAGCTGCTGACTTAACACTAGGACAGTTGCCTGTCCTGGAGGCTAGCAATGTTGGCACCGCAGCTGATGTTTCCATCAGCTGTTGCCACCATTGCTGGTGAGGGAACCTGGCAGTGTAACTTTTTGTCTTTGCGGCCGGGTCCCTACTGCGCGTGCATGATGTGCTCTCACTGGCCCAGCTGAAGGGGAGGGGGATGAAGCTGCTGACTGTACATCGCCTGGTCTCCTGGAAGGGGGGACAGGGTACCTGTCTCAGGTATATGCCCCCCTCCCCCCAAAGGTGCCAAATGTGGCATCGGGGGGGGGGGGGTGGAGGAATCCGATAAGCAGAAGTTCTACTTTGGGAGAAGCTCCACTTTAAAGTATATCTCAACCCTTTTTTTTATTTTTATTTTTTTATTTTTTCTCTCTAGTCTAGAGTAACTGCTTTTTTGTAGCAAAACCTCTTGCTGTCCTGAGTTAGGATATCTTGCTCTTCATCTCTCCTGTGGTTGCTGCAGGAAACAATTCTAGTTAACCCTTTCACACTTTCACATAATAACCCATAACCTGTGTGGTCAGATCTTTAATTGTCCCTAGGACTTTTTACCATGGAAGGCACCATAGGTGTGCACAGCCTATTGCATTAGGGTGTGCACCCCAAAGCTCACATGTGCATATGTATGCAGGTGGTGTCAGTAGAGCAGAGATTGGTATCCATAGGACAGTATATCAGTAGCTTTTTTGTTTTAAAAAAAAAAAAAAAAAAAAAAAATTTCAGCCATGTTTTTGGGGGGGGGGGGGGGGG
>BLSH010310083.1:294070-307111 GCA_018402905.1 Glandirana rugosa
CCCAGTTTTCTGCCCTTTACCGATCCAGCCACGGGCCCATCCATCTGGCCCATCAAGACTCACTCTCATTTCATCAGTCCATAAAACCTTAGAAAAATCAGTCTTGAGATATTTCTTTGCCCAGTCTTGACGTTTCAGCATGTGTGTCTTGTTCAGTGGTGGTCGTTTTTCAGCCTTTCTTACCTTGGCCATGTCTCTGAGTATTGCACACCTTGTGCTTTTGGGCACTCCAGTGATGTTGCAGCTCTGAAATATGGCAAAACTGGTGGCAAGTGGCATCTTGGCAGCTGTACGCTTGACTTTTCTCAGTTCACGGGCAGTTATTTTGCGCCTTGGTTTTTCCACACGCTTCTTGCGACCCTGTTGGCTATTTTGAATGAAACGCTTGATTGTTCGATGATCACGCTTCAGAAGCTTGGCAATTTTAACATTGCTGCATCCCTCTGCAAGATATCTCACTATTTTTGACTTTTCGGAGCCTGTCAAGTCCTTCTTTTGACCCATTTTGCCAAAGGAAAGGAAGTTGCCTAATAATTATGCACACCTGATATAGGGTGGTGATGTCATTAAACCACACCCCTTCTCATTACTGAGATGCACATCACCTAATATGCTTAATTGGTAGTAGGCTTTCGAGCCTATACAGCTTGGAGTAAGACAACATGCATAAAGAGGATGATGTGGTCAAAATACTAATTTGCCTAATAATTCTGCATACAGTGTACTTATTGACTGCCATGGCAGCCAGGCACTAAGCATGGTCAGAAGGTTGGCAATGGATGCAGTTTTTTCTGCTCTGTCCAGGTTTCCTTATAACTCGGTTAATCAAACTAGATTAAGCAACTTCCCACCATTAAATTATTCTGTCTACCCAAACCACATCCTGAGGAAAAGTCACAACCCATCCAGTAAATGCTGCAAGAGAGTGCATGTCCCATGGTTCTGCAAAATCAACGAGATTGTAATAATAGAAGATCTCATCTTCTGTGTGAGACCACCATGGTGTTCTTTGCAATCCTGATTCCCTTGGATGATATTGAAGAGTTCCCAAAAACATGAGGTGGGGTACAGGGGTAAGGCACCCGACCCCCCCCCCCCATTGATAAGACTGGATATGACTTTTTGAAAAGAGTAATTTGCTTGTACCGGCCCCTTCATTTTAGTTCAGCACTTAACCACTTCAGCCCTGGAAGGATTTCCCAGTTTAGGACCAGAGCACTTTTTGCGATTCAGCACTGCGCCGCTTTAACTGACAATTGCGTGGTCATGCGGCGTTGTACCCAAACGAAATTGCGTCCTTTTTTCCCCACAAATAGAGCTTTCTTTTGGTGGTATTTGATCCCCTCTGCGTCCTTTTGATCACCGCTATAAACAAAAGAAGAGGGACAATTTTGCAAACAAAACAATTTTTCTTACTTTTTGCTAAAATACAAATCAAAAAAAATGTTTTTTCATCGGTTTTGGCCAATTTATATTCTTCCTCATATTTTTGGTGAAAAAAAATATCGCAATTGGCATTTATTGATTTGTTTGCACAAAAGTTGCCGCGTTTACGAACACTGAGAATTCATTTCTGGGGTTTTTATTTTTATTTTTTTAATATATTTTACTAGTAATGGCCGCGATCTGCGATTTTAGCGGTACTGCGATATTGCGGCGGACATGTTGGACCATTGGCATTTATACAGTGATCAGTGCTATGGAAATGCATTGATTACTGTGTAAATGCCACTGGCAGTGAAGGGGTTAACCTGGAGAGGGTGCTCTAAGGGTTAACTGTGTTCCCTCAGTGCGTTCTAACTGTATAGAGACTGGGCTGGCAGGGGGAGTGGAGTGATCACTGCTTCCATATATAGGGAGCCTGTAATCACAGCCCTTCCGCCTCTGTCAGAATGGAGATCTGTGTTTACTTACACGAACCTCCATTCTCTCACTGCGGGGGGCCATCGTGGGTAGCAGCCGGAGGTTGGGTCCACCCTACCCGCTCCCTGGACCCCCCCCCCCCCCCCGAACACAGTGAGCCCACGAGTGCGCCTCCGGTGGCGCGCACGCTCACAATACTCTTTATCACGGCCGCTGTGATAGCCGAACCACTTTGCCGCCGTAAAGCTGTGCCAGGTGGACGGCAAGTGGTTAAAGTGGATGTAAACCCTCTCCTATACCCAGTGAAGTGAACAGCCTCAGATGATACACAGAGAGGAAACAAATCTCCCTATTTAAATAATATATCTGCTGTCTTCATCTTTCTATATTCTTTAGAAAGTTCACATCCTGTTACAGACTTCCTGTTCAGCACTGAATGTGAAGTCTGGGCACACAGCCAAGACAGCTGATTGGAGGAAAAGCACAGCAGAGACTCTCAGAGCTGTTCTGTGAATAGTTTAGCTCTCTGCTTATCTATTTATAGCAACCTCCCTGGCACAAAATTTAGCCTAGTGTTATCTCAGTTGACTGAGAACTCATGCTGATAACAGATTGGAGCAGGAGAAAGCATGGTCCATAAAGACATGGATGAGCGAATTTGGGATGGAGGAACTTGACTGTCCTGCACGGAGTCCTGACCTCAACCCCATAGAACACTTCTGGGATGAATTAGAGCGGAGACTGTGACCCAAGCTTTCTCATCCAACATCAGTGCCTGACCTCACAAATGCGCTTCTGGAAGAATGGTCAAACAGCATAGACTAAGGTAACCATATGAATTCCGGTGACATACTTTTTTTTTATTTTTTATTAGCAAATAGTAAACTATTTTCTAAGCATATTTTCCTCAAATGATATAAGCAGTGTATGTGGTGTGGTGTTTATGCAATGATTGTATGGTATATACGTTATTTCTATAAATCATTTCATACTAGCCCCATAGTATTATACTAGCCCAACTGCATAATGTCATTTTCTTCTTCATAAAAGGGAAAACCATGCATTTTAAAGCACATTTGAAGAGTGTATTATACTCACCAGTGCCCATCAATACAGCCTCATCAGTGCCCATCAATGCAGCATCATCAGTGCAGCCTGTTCAGTGCCCACCGGCGCAGCCTGTTCAGTGCCCACCGGCGCAGCATGTTCAGTGCTAACCAACACAGCCTTTTTAGTGCCTACAAACAGCATATTCAGTGCCCAGCAGCCCAGCCTTACCTGTGATCAGTGTATAGCAAGCGAGGGGAGACGGATTAAACAGATCGTAGATCTCCTGTTTCCCCCACGCGTCCTCAGACGAAGTCCCGTCTCCTATGATAGATGTCACTAGTGTGCTGCCTATCATAAGAGCCGGCTCAGAAGGCGGGACTTCATCCTGACTGGCGGGACTGACAGCCGTGTATGCGGGAGATCCCTGCTATGTGTAATCCGGCGGCGCTCTCCCCCCTCCCTCCCCGCCAGAGACAGCCCAGTGGGTCCCATGGTAGGGCCGGCCCTGGGCACATTCCTCAGACCCAGCTCGTAGTGCACTCGCCCAGGATAGGCCCGGCAATCTGGGGACAGACCTCCTCCGGGGACAGTCTCCTCAATCCCGGGACGTCTGGTCACCCTACCATAGACACACCCCTAAACCTTGTGGACAGCCTTCCCAGAAGAGTTGAAGCTGTTATAGCTGCAAAGGGTGGGCCAACTCAATATTGAACCCTACGGACTAAGACTGGGATGCCATTACATTCATGTGCGTGTAAAGGCAGGCGTCCCAATACTTTGCTGGGAATCTATCATGACTCAGGACTTTTGCTGTAATCTATTTAGCAATGAAGAAGGAAATGGTCACACCACTTAAAGCTCAGTGTTGGAGAGGAAGAAGTTTTGGTGAAATGGGAGAAGAGGTCACCGCCATAGGGAAGTTATTATACCATGTGATAATTGCATAGTATGTGCGTGATCCAGTATGTAGTAATAATAATATGAAGGATATTGATTATGGAGCCTTGTAACAAATAGTGCAATAATAGGGAAGTCTATAGGGTTAGTTGCCTGTTCTGCAGATTTGCTTTACGTGAAGAAATTAACTTTGTATTGAACCAGCCATAGTAATGTGATAATAAAAGTCAATTGATCCCCTATGTCAGTGAATGGCAGCTGCAGGGGACTAGAGAGAGTGCTCAACAAAGGCTGTGAATTCCGGGAGCAGTGATGTCCACCATAGGCTTCCATGTCCCAGCCATTTGTTGGTGCTCCCTCCTCTCCCCTGCTGCTGTCTCTGGCTGATAAAGGGGAGCTGGGTCACTGGCATGGGCTGGAAACAGGTAAGTATATGCATCTTTTTTTTTTTTTACACCTTTTTAAGGCGGGGTTCACACTGGAGACAGCTCCGGCTCACAGCAGGGGTCCTGTGCGTCCTGGTTCATCATTTCAGGTCAGATTTTAGCCCAAATTTTGGGTTGAATTCAGATCTGAAACTGACCAAAATACACACAGGGCTCCTGTGCAAATTCGCTCCATAGAGAGCCAGTTACAATCTCCTGCTATTGCAAATTGGTTAACCCACATCCAATTCACAATAGTGTGAACCCAGCCTAAAGGATAAGTTCACCTTTAAAAAAATAAATAAATAAAACACATTTTTTGCAGGTGGAAAAAAAAAAAAAAAAAGTGCATTTCCTATTTATTTTTTTAAGGAGCCTGGAAAGCATTGCACCCGCGATCAGCAGATCTCCTGCACACTGTCGCTGTAAGCTGTCTGCCCATACAAGCTACGGCCAGGCAGCTTCACACTGACAGGAAGAATTGATGAACTACCAGAGCGCTCAACAGCGCCTCCAAAGGATGCTGGTACTTGTAGTTCATTCATTCAAAGAACTGAATGAATGATGCAACCGTCTGGGCGGAGCCAAGGACGTCCACGCTCAAAAAGTGACAGCTGGTACAGGGAACTTCTCCCTATTCTGCTGTCACTAGAGACAGCGGAACACTAAGCGGCTGCAGGAGTGGGAACATCTTACATGATGGGTGGAGCATGTAACATGTTCCCGAAGGTGAACTTATCCTTTAAGACTCGTTAGGTTTAGGCTGGAGTTTACTTACACATATTCCTCCATCCACACTATATGGTATGCATGGATAAATGTTATGTCCCTTAGACGCGGGGTCTCTCAGGGTGCTGCTAGCAATGCTGCCAGTATCCGCTCAGCAAGTTACACACAGGCCGGATGCACTTCTTAACCAAGGAAAGGTTTATTACTCACTCAGGAACATGAGGACATTCTTAATGCAGGAGTCTTAATACAACAGGCTTCTATCGTTACCAGGTGTAATCCCCTCTGAGTATCATGCGGCTGCTCCCAGTCCACACACACCATGACTGAGTTTCTGGTACAGCCCCTACCCCAGCATGCATCAGGAGAAAAAAGGTCAAGGGTCACTGCCAGCCTAAGCTGACACGCAGTAATCCTGCACAAACCTCACAATAAATCTCATGCTGCAGCTATTGTAACAGCGCTGGCTGTCTCAATGCCCAAACAGCGGTTGCATCTGCTTGGAGGCAGTTTTCTGTTAGGCCAATAATTTTCTGCCCGACTTCTTTGATTCTCCAGTTGACCTGATGGTCATCCAACACAGGGCCACCAAATGATTGAAATCCTTATGGCTCATCAGTTGAAATTTGCTTTGTGTATGACAAGAAATGTTCAAAACTAGGGTGCTCCTGAGTCCCCAAAATGGAAGGATAAGGCTAATAGAAAGAAGTGGGGAATTGACGCAGTCACAGCTGGAGATGATGGCTGCTGCTACCCAGGACGAGGTCCTAATGCACGAGAGAGGGCGCCACCATCTAAGTGTAAGTTGCTTATTAAAATAAAATTGCCTGCCAAACTCTGCATTCACCAGCCGATTGCTTGCCATTCCCTGCATCCACCAGCGGCTTGCCCGCCAAACTCTGCATTCACCAGCCGCTTGCTTGCCATTCCCTGTATCCACCAGCTTCTTGCCTGACAATCTCTGCATTCACCAGCAGCTTGCCTGCTGATCTCTGCATCCACCAGCTGCTTGCCTGCTGATCTCTGCATCCACCAGCTGCTTGCCTGCTGATCTCTGCATCCACCAGCCGATTGCCCGCCCATCTCTGCATCCACCAGCCACTTACCCGCCGATCTCTGCATTCACCAGCCGCTTGCTTGCCATTCCCTGTATCCACCAGCTTCTTGCCTGCCAAACTCTGCATCCACCAGCCACTTGCCTGCCAAACTCTGCATCCACCAGCTGCTTGCCCGTCGATCTCTGCATCCACTAGCTGCTTGCCCGCTGATCTCTGCATCCACTAGCTGCTTGCCCGCTGATCTCTGCATCCACCAGCCGCTTGCCCGCCAAACTCTACATCCACCAGCCAATTGCCCGCCGAGCTCTGCATCCACCAGCCACTTGCCCACCAATCTCTGCATCCAACAGCCCCTTGCCCTCCGATCTCTGCATCCACCAGTTGCTTGCCCGCCGATCTCTGCATCCACCAGCCGCTTGCCCGCCAATCTCTGCATCCACCAGCCGCTTGCCCGCTGATCTCTGCATCCACCAGCCGCTTGCCCGACGATCTCTGCATCCACCAGCCGCTTGCCCGCTGATCTCTGCATCCACCAGCTGCTTGCCCGCCAATCTCTGCATCCACCAGCTGCTTGCCCGCCAATCTCTGCATCCACCAGCCGCTTGCCTGCCAAACTCTGCATTATAAAGCTGCTCCATACATGAGTTAATTTACACTGATGGCATGCTGATCCCATCCATTATCCAGTGAGTGCATTGTATTTTGATTTTATGTTAAAAAGCTTACACTTAGATGGTGGTGCCCTCTCTCGTTTGCTTTGTGTATGGCCAGCTGCTCTGTGTCACCCATACATGGCTGTGCCCAGAGTGGTTGCACATCCATTCCCGGGAAGGAAAGCATACACATTGTGGCAGCTATAATGGGATTCCATAGAGAAGATGTGGTGGCTGCAATCGTTTTTTTTTTTTAATTATAGGATTTTTTTCCTTTGTTTTCACCTGGTGATCTGGCCAGTAACACACCACCTGTATTAGAGTGCCTCTACTCTGGATGAAGCAGCACAGCAGACAGAAACATTGTCAGCCTGGGGGGAGTGCATGTTAGATGTGCTAGCAGATTTACACTAACACACTGAAGCCAAACTCCAGCTAACACTTATTAAGCAGTTACAGCAAACAGCTCTGTTCCTTTTGGAATAAAGATTTTACATAAATAAAAGCTAATGATTGTAAATACCCCTGTTAGTGGTAAATGCTTTGTCTCAACCTTCTAACTGCAGGAAAGCTTGTTCTTTTGAAAAACAACAGACTTACTGACTAGATCACCATGTGAAAATAAAAGAAAAAAAACTAATGCAACCATCACATCTAAGATGGTAAGCTGCAATATAATAAATGCTTGTTTTTGTGTTCAACGTGAAATATCTTTTTAACCACTTAGGCTCCTTTCACACCGGAGCCACCCGAGCGTTAGTGGTAAAACACCGCTAATTTGCGGCGCTTTACCGCTCATTTTTTCTATGTTTCTATGTTTTATGTTTCTATTTTCAATGGGCAGGGGCGGTATAGGAGCAGTGAATACACCGCTCCCACACCGCTGTAAAGATGCGGCTTGCAGGACTTTTTTTACCGTCCTGCAAGCGCACCGCCCCAGTGTGAAAGCACTCTGGCTTTCACACTGGGATGTATTGGGGGAGTTTTTCAGGTGCTTTTTAGTCACTATTTTTAGCGCAAAAGTGCCTGAAAAACTCCTTGGTGTGAAAGGGGTCTTAAGGACCGGAAGGATTTCCCCCTTTAGGACCAGAGCACTTTTTGCGATTCGGCACTGCGTCGCTTTAACTGACAATTGCGCTGTCCTGCGACGTTGTACCCAAACGAAATTGATGCCCTTTTTCCCACAAATAGCGCTTTCTTTTGGTGCCATTTGATCACCTCGGTGTCACTTCTAATCACCGCTATAAACAAAAGAAGAGCAACAATTTTGAAAAAAAAAATACACTTTTTTTACTCTTTGCTAAGATACAAATCCCAAAAAAATCTAAAAAAACAAATTTATTCATCGGTTTTGGCCGATTTATATTCTTCCTCATAAAAAAAAAATTGCGACTGGCGGTTAATAATTGGTTTGCATAAAAGTTGTCACGTTTACAAACCATAAGAATTCATTTATGGAGTTTTTAACCACTTCAGTCAGGGGGCTGTTTTTTGGGTTTGTTGTTTACAAGTTAAAATAATTTTTTTTCTATAAAATTACTTAGAACCCACAAACCTTATATATATATATTTTTTTTCTAACACCCTAGAGCAGGGATATGCAATTAGCGGACCTCCAGATGTTGCAGAACTACAAGTCCCATGAGGCATAGCAAGATTCTGACAGCCACAAGCATGACATCCAGAGGCAGAGGCATGATGTAAAACTTGTAGTTTTGCAACAGCTGGAGGTCCGCTAATTGCATATCCCTGCCCTAGAGAATAAAATGGCAGTCATTGTGCAAAACTTTGTCACACCGTATTTGCGCAACGGTCTTCCAAGCGTGCTTTTTTTTAAAATAAATTCAGGTTTTTTTGTTAAAAAATAAGAAAACAGTAAAGTTAGGGCAATTTTTTTCCATATTGTGAAAGATAATGTTACGCCGAGTAAAATGATACCCAACATGTCATGCTTCAAAATTGCTTCCCCTCGCGGAATGGCGACAAACTTTGCAGCTTAAAAATCTCCATTGGCGACATTTAAAAAATTCTACAGGTTAGCAGTTTTGAGCTACAGAGCAGATCTAGTGATAGAATTATTGCTCTCGCTCTAACGATCGCGGCGATACCTCACATGTGTGGTTTGCACACCGTTTTCATATGTGAGAGGGACTTACGTATGCGTTCGCTTCTGCACGCGAGCTCGCAAGGACGGAGCGCTTTAAATTTTTTTTTTATTATTATTTATTTTACTTTTTACAATTTATTTTTACACTGTTCTTTTAAAAAAAAAAAAGATCACTTTTATTCCTATTACAAGAAATGTAAACATTCCTTGTAATAGAAAAAAGCATGACAGGGCCTCTTAAATATGAGATCTGGGGCCAAAAAGTCCTCACATCTCAGATTCACAGTAAAATGCATAAAAAAGATCTGAAAAAAATGACAAGACAAAAAAAAAAACGGCCCTTTAAGACCGTTGGGCGGACGTCACTTCTGACGTTCATTTCCGAAGCCGCTCACTCGGCTCTTGGACACTGGGGGGGACGGATCGGATCATCTCAGCCGCTGCCGGCGGGTCCGGCAAGCGGCGGAGATGACTGGAAAGCGGCGGGAGGGGGGGGGCACCTCCCTCCGCTGATAAAAGTGATCTTGCGGAGAATCCGCCGCTAAGACCACTTTTATCTGACGCAGAATCCTCTGAAGAAAAAAAACTATCTGAATGGTGCCTGCAGCTGCACCCACCATTCAGATATCACTTCTCAAAGATAGCGACGTCTTATGACGTCCACCCAACGAGAAGTGGTTAATATATATTTCTTTTTTACTAGTAATGGCAGCGATCTGCGATTTTTATCGGGACTTTGATACTGGGGCGGACATGTTGGACATTTTTGACACTTTTTTGGGACCAATGACATTTATACAGCGATCAGAAATTTAAATATCAACTGATTACTGTATAAATGTCATTGGCAGGAAAGGAGTTAACCTGCAGGGGGAGATCTAGGGGTTAACTGTGTTCCCTAGGCGTGTTCTAACTGTGAGGGGGCTGGGCTGTCAGGGGCATAAGAGATCTAACTGATCCCGAGTACAGGGTCAGTAGATCTCTTACATGCCGCCTGACAGAGCGGGGAACCGCCGTGTTTACATCGGTTCCCCCTGTTTCTTCTGTGCCAAGCAATCGCAGGTAGCTGGCAGACATTGAGTCCGCCCAAGCCGTGGCCATACTGCTGGAGAGTGCGGCGGGCACGAGAGCGCACCACCGGCGTGTTCCCGTCCAATAGCCACGCATGAGCGAGCCACCGTTTATAGACGGTGATTCGTGGGATCGTGCCCCTCTGCAGCAGTAAATGTACGTGAGCCGGTCCGGAACCGGTTAAAAGGCTTCTTTTGCTGGACAGGTGCTACTATGAAATAAATAACAGTAAGTGTGGCTACAAAATATATATACATTTTTAAATCAAAGTGAATTTTAATAACCTTAAAGGACTGTACAGGACCAACAATGTGCATGCAGATTATATTTAAGAATCTTGAGTCTTGTTGGTGACTTCACGGAAAGGGTTGGAGACCTTGGAGGATTGAAACGCGTCGGCTCTCTCTGCAGTTTTAGAAAATGGGCCGAAAAACTCGGCAACAAAAGTGAAGACGTCGTCTGGTTTTCTAAGTAGAAGAAACTGCATGAAGTCGCTGAGGAGAATTTTCATGTCTGGGTGCCGGCTGAGGTACGTTTCATGATCTGAGATCAGCTCTTCCTGAATGGAGACAGAAGGAGAAAATGGCAATCTGAGGGTGAAAAGAATTTCTCAGATGCAGAATATGTGGGGACAGCATTTGAAAATTGGATTCACCCAAACAAAAATCATTCTTCCATTTGAATTCTTTAACAACCTGACCTCCGGAAGATTTACCCCTCTTTATGACCAGGCCATTTTTTGCTTTTTGGCACTGTGTCACTTTAACTGATAATTGCGTGGTCATGGAACGCTGTACACAAATAAAATTGTCATTTTTTTTCCGTACAAATAGAGTTTTTTTTTTGGACTATAAACGAAAAAAAGACTGAAAATTTTTAAGAAAAACAATATTTTTTACTTTCTACAATTTATTTATTTCAGGTACTTCTATAGCGCTGTCAATTTATGCAGCGCTTTTCATTCGTATACATTGACATCAGTCCCTACCCTCAAGGAGCTTACAATCTAAGGTCCCTAACTCACATTCATACACATACTAGGGCCAATTTAGACAGGAGCCAATTAACCTACCAGCATTTCTTTGGAGTGTGGGAGGAAACCGACGCAGGCACAGGGAGAACATGCAAACTCCAGGCAGGTAGTGTCGTGGTTGGGATTCGAACCAACGACCCTTTTGCTGCGAGGCAAACGTGCTATCCACTACACCACTGTGCTGTACAGCATAGCCAATAAAAAAATGTAAAAAAAACAAATATTTCCAAAAATTTAGGCCAATATGTATTCCGCTACATATTTTTGGTAAGAAAAAAAAAATCCCAATAAGCGTATATTGATTGGTTTGTGTGAAAGTTATAGCGTCTACAAACTATGGGATATATACTGCATTTGTTTTTTTCATACTAGTAATGGCGGCAATCAGCAGCTTATAACAGGACTGTGATGTGACTAATAGTGCAGGGAGCAATCTGGCACTAACTGACACTTTTTGGGAACCAGTGACACTAATAAAGTGATCAGTGCTAAAAATGTGCACAGTCACTGTACTAATGACACTGGCTGGGGAGGGGTTAAACATATAGGGCGATCAAAGGGTTAAATGTGTGCCTAGCCAGTGTTTTATATGTGTACTGTGTGGTGCTTTCACTAAGGGATGTGATGGATTTTATTCCCTTTGCAGGGAAACATAAAACAGCACATCCCCGCTGACAGGACAGAGGCAGAGCTTTGTCCTGTCTTCCTCCTCACCAATCAACGGCTGCAGGCAGTCATCCATTGGCCGGCACCCACTGATCTGCTTGTTCTGTGACTAATCACAGCACAGCTGGCCCGCCCCTACCTGCACGTGCCGGTTTGTGTACTAGATGCGTGATCCGGCACAGGAGATCCGATCTGCCACCGTACTTCTACGTAAGGCAGCCAGCAAGCGGATATTCAATAAAAAAAGCCATGTATGTATATCAAGTCAGAGAGGGGGCTGAAGCACTCCACACGGGGGCCACCAGCAACCCTATAGATGGCATCTGTCATATATCATATATGTTTCAGTATCGGCATACAGCAGGACTAGGCCGGGTTCTCAAGGTATACCTACGATGAATAAATCACCTTAGCATAGCAGCCCTGGATGGGAATAAAAATAAATCATTTGGCAGATAAAACGGCTCCTTTTTATGTATTTCATCTGTGTCTTTAGATGTTTAGCTTCGATGAATGATAAAGGATAGGTTCACCTTTTAGAGCACATTACACCCATAATTTGGGCCCAACTGTACCATGTGATTAGCTGTGGCCAACCACAACAGTAAACACTTGCTTATAACAGTGAAACTAACTGGTATAAGCAATCGTAATGTGTAAAAAATAAAAAAAATCCTGATCACTTCCCCAGAGTAGTAGTGTTACTATGGTAACATTGTATTGTTTTGGTCACAGCGTGTAAAAACAAAAAAATGTAAAAAGAAATAAATGTAAGAAAATTGAACAAAAATGAATATATGTATACTGTATATGCCATAGTTTGTGTATAACTTTCCTACAGACTAAATAATAAGCACTGATTTAGGTTATTTTCACCAAAGAAATGCAGCAGAATACATTTTGGCTTAAATTTGTGAAGAACAATTATTGATTGGCAAAATTGTATAACAGAAACAAAGAAAATCTTTGTTTTTTTTACATTTTACGTCTTTTTTTTTTTTTTTTTTTAGCAAAAAATAAAAACCCCAGTAGATCGCGACCGTGGTCACGACACGGTGATTAATGTGATGGCCAGCCTGTCTCGTCGACAGACTCTGACTCAATCAATGTACGACGTCGTACGTCTGCACCTCCCTTTGGTCGTCGGCCCGCGGGGATCCGTTGTCACGTGGGATCCGCCGACGGATCAAACGGATCGCCGTCGTAGCCGGTACCGACAGTACGTTGTGACATGGGTATACTGTAAAAAATAGTATGTTTATCTTCGTCCCCACTGGTTTGATGCCGGGAGGTCGACAACGTCTTGGGTACTCCGTAACATTTTGATATTGTAAGTGTCTGTATTGGTCCGTACTACCCTTAACATCAAGGTCTTTTTGACCTCTCGGTATCAAACCTGTGGGGACTATCTCGAAAGAAAGTCAACTTAAATTAGTGGTGACCCCAAAAATAAAAAACGATTTTTTTTTTTTTTTTTTTCTGCATTTTA
>BLSH010310083.1:308235-318411 GCA_018402905.1 Glandirana rugosa
CCTACTGACGCAAGGGACCCACACAAGATTGACACACCCCCGACCCGAACGTCAAGGACTAGTGATCCTTGTCGTCTAGAGGTACAACAGGGGACAGTCTTGTCCCTACATGGGACAAATCTAAGGGCAAGACGGAGAGACACGTCACTAGCGCCCACTGGTCGTCCGTAATCCAGGTGGTCTGGTCACGCACGAGGTGGCACCGGGTGTCCTAGATAATGTGTCTTACTGCATGTCCATGCAGTAAAACGCGTTATTTCTTCTGCTAAGACACCGACCAGCCGTTCACCAATTTTTGAAGGAATTATACATTTACAGTCCCTCCGTCCACTGTAATTGGTGAACGGCTGGCGTCAGACTGCCGCTGTCTCACCGAGCTATAGCGTTTGGAGGGTGGTCGGTGGGGGTCACCGAACTATAGAGGACTCTGTCGCCGTCAGACTGCGGTCGGCAAGTGGTTAATGTCACCTGCCTCCCTGACATTTACATATTAAGGAAGTTTTTAACCACTTGCCGACCAGCCACAGAATCGTCTTCTTTATTGCGCAAAATGACGTACCTGTACGTCATTCTGTGTAATAGATCCTGTGGGCCACGGTGGAGCACGCACTGGTCTGGTGGACCTAATGCCTGCTGGTCACCCGCGATCACTGCACAGAGAGGCAGAACGGGAATCTAAACAGGGTACATCCCTGTTCTGACAGGGGACAACATGGAGATCTGCTGTTCCTAGTGATCAGGAACTGCAAGCCCAGCCCCCACACAGTTAGAACACACCCAGGGAACGCAGTCATCCCTTTGATCGCCCCCTAGTGTTGACCCCTTCCCTGCCAGTGTCATTTATACATTGATCAGTGCATTTTTAGCACTAATCACTATAATAATGTCACTGGTCCCCAGATTTTGCACTCTCCAGTTTTAGTAAATCAACCCCATAGGGTCAGATTTGTCTGCCGCAATGTCGCAGTCCTGCTAAAAAAAAAATAATAAAAGTCCATAAATTGATCTGCTTTTTTGTAGACTATATAACTTTTGCGCAAACCAATCAATGTATGCTTATTGCAATTTTATTTACCAAAAAAATGGAGAAGAATATATATCAGCCTAAACTGATTTTTTATATACATATATATATATTTTTTTGGATGTGTTTTATAGCAGAAAGTAAAAAATATTGTTTTTTTTTCAAAATTGCCTGTCTTTTTTTGTTTATAGCGCAAAAAATAAAAACCGCAGAGGTGATCAAATACCACCAAAAGAAAGCTCTATTTCTGGGGAAAAAAGGACATCAATTTTGTTTGGGTACAACGTTGCGCAACCACGCAATTGTCAGTTAAACAACACAGTGCTGTATCACAAAAAATGGCCTGGTCGGGAAGGGGGTAAAACCCTCCAGGGCTGAAGTGGTTAAATAGGAATATCAGATATAAAATACATTTTCAGGGGAGTGCTTAGGCAGAATTATTAGTTCTAAATGTTCCATATAAGGTAGTAAATTTTCACTTTTGAGTTCAGTGCTATTTGAATACGTTGGTGCAGCGCATGTTTGCAAGTAAATGTTAAAGTGGTTGTAAACCTCAGACATGAAATATGAACAAAGCATATCCCTCTTTAGTGTGTACTTCTCTCAATTAAAAGCACTAAGTGTCACTTCTGTCTGCTGCTTCTTTCCTCTGCTATCAATATAAATCACTTCTAACAATTTTTCCTGACACCAACAGAAAAATGGTGACAGGGGAGGGACCTCCAGCAGATTGACAGCCTCTGCTCTGTTCCTATGTGCTGTGTGAAGAGGGTGTGTCTCTTTCCTCCAATCAGCTTTCAGAGCTCTCCTCACTGAGCTCTGCAGCTCTCCGTCCCCTTTACTCTGAACTCTCAGACAAGCTTATAAATTCAGCACTTTGAATGTAGAAAAGAGAAGACTGCAAATAAACAGAGACAACTAGGAGGATTTGTTTAATCTCTGTGTGTTACCTGAGGATAGTACCTTCACTGGGTATATGTAAGGGTTTACAACCACTTTAAAGCGGACCTTCAGTCATTTTTTCAACTTTCCATCTATTAAATCGTCTGCCCTTGTTGTTTTAACTTTGGATAGTAAAACATTTTATTAAATACCTTATACAGCCCACTTCCTGTTTCCTGTCTGGTCATTGGCCTGGGCTTATGACATCATGCACGGCTCTCCCTCAGGCTGCATTCACACTTGAGCATGTCATTTTCAGGCAGAAAGTCGCACGATTTTACTGCAATTTTTACCGCGATTTTGTACAGGTCAAAAGGTCACCAATGTTAAAAGCATGAAAATGCCCAAATCTGCCTGAAAAAATACTTCCAGAACCTGTTTGATCTGCAGGCGTTTTCAGGCTTTTGGCTTCAGGCGTTTTTGAGTGGAGATGTGAACCCTCTCCATAAAGAATCATTGATTTTTTTTTCCCCTCCAGCGTTTTGTAGCTTCAGGCTTTAAGCTACAAAACGCTCAAGGGTGAATGCAGCCTGACTCCTGTGAGTGTTTGCCAGGAAGGGAGGGGGAATGAGTCATAAGTGGGCCAATGAGAGCTGCAGAGCTGGAGGTTTGCCTCTGTGTGTCTGTGTAAATCCAGGAAGTGAACAGGCAGCAGCTTCAGCTGCCCACAGTTAAAATGGCTGCAGCCAGACTCCGTGGGGGGAGATTTCTGCAGGTTTTTTTGGAAAGTACAGAATCACAATATATATAAAATAATATGCAAAGTGGTTGGAGGGAAGCTTCAGAGTGGCAAAGATGTTTTTAAAATGTTTTTCAAATTATGTGAGTAGACTGCAGCTCCTCTTAAGCTTTCAGTTAAAAGCAGCTAAACACATCCAGTGTATCAAAACAAAAACATGGATTATGGTGAATGAGCGCCTGTCGGCGATCCTTCAGGACAAAAGAGCCCTATTCAACAGGGTATGGGAACCCTGGATAAAATATTTATCTGATCCTCTATGAGCTTCAGAATCTGATTGATTTTTGCAGGCAGTGGTGCTCCTCCACTCCTCGCTCTTCCTCTTTACTTTTTTCTTCTTTCCTCCTTCTCCCTATTTCCTTCTTCTTCTAGAAGTTTCTCTCTTTTGTTTATTTGTATGAGTAGGCTCCTAACAAGGGGTCTTCACCCATAGGACCACTTACTTCGAGCTCCAGCAGGTATGGGGAGCCAGTTAGAGATCATACTTTGAAGCAAGCAGAGACAACAACTGTTTGGACTGCTATAAGATTTGCTGAAATGTACTAGAACAGTTGTTCTGGCTGTCTACTTGCAAATACTGTAATGTGTATTATGATATCTTTCATATGTACTCTGGGGAAAAAAAAAACCCTTTATTTGTTCTAATAAAAATCAATGATATAAAAAAAAAAGGCGTGCAAAGTCTTATCATTTATTTTCTTCAGAAAGCAGCCACAGCCTTAGTAAAAAAAAAAAAAAGCCTGTCCCCTGCCAGCATACTGCAGAGTCGGACCCTTGTTCCCTTGTTTTTTGTGTGGAAGCAGTGGTCTCTCTGCAGGGGACTGATACGCCCCTTTGAGCTCTCCAATTATTATAGAGTATAAGCTTTACTGGTTGCAGAGCTATAGGTTTGACTCAGCAGAGAGGCATGTCGGACTACCGAAGAGAGACTGCTGCTTCCACTGTGGACACTGCACAAAACTCACACTTCATACAAAAAGTGAGAACTGCACATAGGACGTGAATAACAATTTCAGCACAAATCAAACAAAATGTTTAAACTTTCACAGCTCAGGAAATCCCCAGATGACACATTTGTCCTACCTGGCTCAGACAAGATGGGCATTTCCATCAGTTTGACAAAAACAGGAGAGCCGACCTGGACCCGACTGGCCAAATGCCTATAAAAATGGGAAAATAGATGGATTGGTTGGTTGGATCATAGGGTTGTCTGACTCATAGCGGAGTATAGGTAAAGATTTCTATTTGGTCACACATATTTATAGAACATTTGCTAAATCTAATTTCTAACTGTACTGTGTGGAACTCCATTGAAAGCGGATTTGTAATCACCTGTTCTCCGGAGCTCCCCGCCAGCTGCTGACATCTTCAGCCCGGGTATTGATCCCCCTCCCTCTTTAATTGACTGGCCCAAGATGATGTCACTCCCGGGCATGTGCGGCAGTTTAGTCATTCGGCATTGCTGAATTTCTACACTGAGTTGCGCATGCGCAGCTCATTGTACAGCGCAGACATGTAGATAAGGGAAGTTTAATGCATGGAGGAGATTTACTAAACCTGGTGCAGCTCTGCGCAGAAACCAATCAGCTTCCAGGTTTGATTATCAAAGCTTAATTCAACAACCTGATGTTAGAAGCCAATTGGCTACCATGCACAGCTGCACCAGATTCTAAGTGCTCCAGCTTTAGTAAATCTCTCCCATCTACCCCCATGATGTCCCCAACCGTTGCGCAACCGCGCAATTGTCAGTTAAAGTGACGCAGTGCTGAATCGCAAAAAGTGCTCTGGTCAGGAAGGGGGCAAATCCTTCCGGGGCTGAAGTGGTTAACCACTTCCCGCCGGGCCTATAGACAAATGACAGCTGGGCAGTGGCTTCGTTATGCTGACTGGGCATCTATTGACGTCCTCAGGATAACCCGCGGGGGTGCACATCACGGCGTTTGGTGGTGCGGTTTCAGTCTGATCCACCGTATTACCGATCTCGGAAGCTCTTTACCATGTGATCAGCCGATGCAATCAGGAATAGCCATTTATCGACTTTTCCTCTGTTTGTGTCTGCAGATGCGAGTAGTGGAGAGCCGATTGGCGGCTCTCCTGACGGGGGAGGGGTCTGTGCTGATTGTTTATCAGCACAGCCCCCCCTCGAATCGCCACACTGGACCACCAGGGAGCCCACTCATTGACCACCAGGGAGCCGACCCTAGACCACCAGGGAGATGATCAGGGAGCCCACACTAGACCACCAGGTAAGGAGCATAATGCCCAACATGGCTGGCACTCAGTGCCAATTACAGATGCCACCCTAAACCATGGACACCTTACAGTGCCCTCTTTCAGTGCTGCCTATCAGTGTCCACCAGTGCCACCTATCAGTGCCGCCTATGAGTGCCCATCAGTGCCGCTTATCAGTGCCCATCAGTACTGTCTCATCAGTGCCCATCAGTGATGGAGAAAATGTACTTATTTACAACGTTTTGTGACAGAAACAGAGAAAAACTGTTTTTTTCTCAAAATTTTCTGTATTTTTTTATTTGTAGCGCAAAAAATAAAAACCGCAGAGGTGATCAAATACCACCAAAAGAAACTCTATTTGTGGGAACAAAATGATAAAAATGTTGTTTGGGTTCAACGTCATAGGACCGCGCAATTGTCATTCAAAATGCAACAGCACTGAAAGCAGAAAATTGGTTTGGGCGGGAAGGGGGCGTAAGTGCCCGGTATTGAAGAGGTTAAAGTATAACTAAAGGCAAAACTTTTTTACTTTTTGATAGAGTGGAGAGGGATTAGAACCCCTGCCAGTTTTTATTGCTGTCTGTGCCCCCGTTAAGAAGACCCATCCTCTCCATTTGTCCTGTTTACCATTATAATTGAAAGTGAAAGTAAAAGAAAATCCCAAATTTTGGGTTGTCCCCAGAAAAGTAATAGGAAATCTTCCAATGGGGACACGAGTTCTGGTGACCTGACATGTACCCACTTCCCACTTCTGAAATTCTCATCTGGGCGATTGGAGAGGAGCTCCCGATGTCCAAAAAAAGTCTCACTTAATGATTTTTATAGTTTATTGAAGATAAAAGTACACAAGTAAGCCAACACGTTTCGGGGGAATTGCATCCACCTTCTTTAGGGCTGTATTTCTTAGAGAATGGTTAGATTCTGAGAGGGTTAAATATATTCGATCAGTGCCAGGGTTGTGATCATACTGCAGAAATGCAGATCGAATATATTGAACCCTCTCAGAGTCTAACCATTCTCCAAGAAACACAGCCCTGAAGAAGGAGGATGCAATTCCCCTGAAACGCGTTGGATCTACTTGTATACTTTTATCTTCAATAAACTATAAAAATCATCAAATTTTTTTTGGACATTGGGCGCTCCTCTCCAAGCACTCAAGTGTTCCCTGCAGTAACGCCTCCCATTGTCGCTTTCAGAAAGGTAGCAGCCCTAGATCCCAACCGAATCTATCACCTATTACTTACAACTGGAAGATGACCCATTTGAAGCAATTCCCTCTTTACCCTCCACACAGCAATCTGCTACTAGGCACCCTCCAGTGGCACCAATCCAGCGCTGTCTTCCACCCAAACTTGAAACTCTCACCTAGGAGAGATCTTCCCACCTGCAGCCTCCTGGGAAACACATTGCATGTTCCAGGAGGCTGCAAGAACAGTCTGAGAGCACAGCAAGGTTTTGCGCATTCGCAGTGGGGAGTTGGCAGTGAAAAAGCAGGAAGTCACATCTGTTTCCCACATCCAAGATGGTGGCATCAAGGATCTGAAGGACTGGCTCCAGTGAAGACAGAGCTGGACTTCTGAGATGGCAAGTGTCTGTTAAAAGTCAGATGCTACGGTATTTGTAGCTGCTGATGTTTAATTTTTTAAAACAGGCCCGGAGCTCCTCTTTATAATGGGGAGGGCCAGCATTAAAGTGATTGTAAAGGCAAAAAAAATAACAAAAATGTTATACTTACCTGCTCTGCGGAATGGAATCGCACAGAACGGCTGCAAACCTCCTCTTTTCGAGTCCCCCGTCGGCGCTTCTGGCCCCTCCCCTCTGTCCAGGCTTCCCATGGGGGCACTTGTGCGTGCTCGCTCCCAAGCCCTGCTGCTGCGTCCATTGACACAGACAGCGAGACTCGGCCCCGCCCCCTCATCAATGGCTTTGATTGACAGCACTGGGAGCCAATGGCTCCCGATGCCCTAGCAAAGCCAGCGAGACCCAAAAGCGAGGGGAGAAAAGAGCTTCAGAAGTGCACAGTGCTGGATAGAATGAGGGCCCAGGTAAGTAAAAGGGGGGGGGGTGCTGACACCTAAACATTTTTTAACTACAGGTAAGCCTATAATAAGGCCTATAATAAGGCTTACCTGTAGGTAAAATGAATATCTCCTAAACCTACACAGTTTAGAAGATATTCACCTTGCATGCAGCAACTGACATCAGCGGTCCATGCGCAGTGATGTACTGTACTGTGATGTGCATAGCGCCGGACCTTGCCGGAAAGAAGAGCTGGCCCTGTGAGTGGCCGGAGCCGTGAACCCGGAAGGAATCCCCGAGGGAAGATGTCAGCTCCCTTTGCGGGGACCGAGCCGCCCGATCGGATCTTTGTTCTGAGGTAAGTATTTGATAATGAGCTAGTATGCGGTGCATACTAGCTCATTATGCCTTTGCCTTACAGGTTTTTTTTTTATGAGAGTATACAACCGCTTTAAGGTAAAAAATGTTTAGGCTTTACAACCACTTTAAGAATTCATAATGCAACAGGGTGGCACCATTATTCACTATGGCGGCTCTGCATCCTCCCTATTCACCAGCCTACTCACTGAATTAGAATAATCGCTATGCTGACGTCTTACTTTCTGCGTTCTCTTATTCTAAGTTTTTCATGAACTGGCTAAATACTTCTTCTCTGACTCCCAGTGCCTAAAGCATGTTAGACTGCCAGCATCGTGCAATGCAGTAGAAACTTGAGCGTCTCGCAATGCAGAACCTTTCACTTGGTCTTATTTCTTTCAATGCAGGAATTTAAAGTGGTTGTAAACCTCCATGCAGTGTTTGCACCTGTAGGTAAACCTAGAATAAGGCTTACCTATAGGTACAGTAAATATCTCCCAAACGAGTGCCCTTTAGGAGATATTTACTGTATAATGTGCCAATGATGTCATCGGCGCATTCGCTCTGAAGGAACGGCCGCCCGCAGTTCAGGAGCGAGTGCCGTGACTGGCGGATCCCGCGGGTATGCACGGGAATGACATCGTGCGACTCCGACCAGTCACACAGCCGGAGTCCGCGGCCCCGAAAGGAAGACAGGAGAGGATGGTTGCGGCCTGCAGTGGGGATGGCGCGGGTTTTGTTTGCGGGTAAGCGTCACATAATGTGCTAGTATGCGATGCATACTAGCACATTATGCCTTTACTTTGCAGGGAAGGGAGGAAAAATATTTTTGGTAAAGTTTACTTCCTCTTTAACAGGATGTATACCCGCCACCATGTAAAGGGGTAGCTTCCTCCATTGCTATGGCAACAGGGCATCATGGCAAGATTAATTTATCACCATGGCAAGAGGCTCTGCTGTCATAGCAACAGAGTACATTCATCTGTCACCCTGGCAATGGCATTGTGACAGATCCTCACTTAGCAAGGGCAAGAGGTTCAGTATCTCCATTGCCATGGCAGCAGTGCATAGCCATCATTATTAAAATGAGGACACCAAGGGCATAGGTTCATGGCAATAGTGTCACTCCCTCCTTCGCCATGGAAAGAGGATGGATCCCTTTGTTGCCATGGCAACCATGCAGTAACGGATCCTTATGTCGGCGTGGCTTCTTAGGTATCATCAGTGCATGATATGGAATTAATGACTTATATGAAGTAGGACTTGGGAGACAACAAGACAGAATAAACCAATCTGGTGACATCAAAAATGATAAAAACACTTCAGTAAGAAGTACAGCACTGCCTCTTCCATTACCCGTCTGCTAGGAAGTAGTACTGCCATGTGTTAGGGATATCCTCAGAGTAAATCGTTCTCTCTATACCGTACACTTCCACCGTGTCTTTCCCGATATCCTGGGGACGGGATCCGAGGTCACTCTGGAAGATACAGAATAAAACGTAAGATGAGCAAGGCACAGAATTCTAAGATATAATCAAGTTCTGTGATAAGGCCTTACAGTGGTTGTAAACCTCAGACCTGCAATATGAACAAAGTAAATCCCTCTAAGTGTGAACTTGTCTCATCCAGAGCACTAAGTGTCATTTCTGTCTGCTGCCTCCTTCCTCTGCTATCAGCTCCTGACAAGTTTTACTGACACCAAGAAAAAAATGGTGATGGGAGGGACCTCCAGCACACAGCCTGTGATTGATAGCCTCAGCTCTGTTCCTGTGTGCTGTGTGTCCCTGCTCTCCAATCAGCTGTCAGAACTCTCCTCACTGAGCTCTGCAGAGCTTCAGCTCCCCCCCCCCCCCCTTTCTTCTGAACTGTCAGGCAAGATTCAGCACTTTAAAGGAATGTAGAGAAAAGAATACTGCAGATAAACTGGTACAACTTATGTAGGAGGATTTGTTTCATCTCTGTGTATAACCTGAGGCTGTTCACTTCACTGGGTATATGGAAGGGTTTGCAACCACTTTAAATTTTTAACTATGGGCTCTTCTTAGGACAAGCATATAAAATCTTGCTTAACCACTTCAGCCCCGGAAGGATTTCACACTTTAGGACCAGAGCACTTTTTGCAATTCGGCACTGCGTCGCTTTAACTGACAATTGCGCGGTCGTGCGACGCTGTACCCAAACTAAATTTGCATCCTTTTTTCCCCATAAATAGAGCTTTCTTTTTGTGGTATTTGATCACCTCTGCGTCATTTCTGATCACCGCTATAAACAAAAGAAGAGTAACAATTTCGCAAAAAAACCCCCAAATTTCTTACTTTTTGCCAAAATACAAATCCAAAAAAAAAATTAAAAAAAAAACATTTTTTCCCATTGGTTTTGGCCGATTTATATTCTTCCTCATATTTTTGGTAAAAAAAAACGCATTTGGCGTTTATTGATTGCTTTGCGCAAAAGTTGCCGCGTTTACGGACGATGAGAATTCATTTTTGGGGTTTTTATTTTATTTATTTTTTTTTTACTAGTAATAGCGGCGATCTGCAATTTTTAGCAGTACTGCGATATTGCAGTGGACATGTCGGACCATTTTGACACTTTTTTGGGACCACTGGCATTTATACAGCAATCAGTGCTATAAAAATGCACTGATTACTGTGTAAATGCCATTGGCAGTGAAGGGGTTAACCTGCAGGGGGCGCTCTAAGGGTTAACTGTGTTCCCTGGGCGTGTTCTAACTGTGGGGGGACTGCCCTGGCTGGGGAAAGGGGATGATCACGACTTCCATATAGAGGAAGGCTGTGATCATCGCCCTTCCCCCTTCAACTGAACGGAGATCCGTGTTTACTTACACGGACCTCCGTTCCCT
>BLSH010310083.1:319518-335364 GCA_018402905.1 Glandirana rugosa
TTACTAGTAATAGCGGCGATCTGCAATTTTTAGCAGTACTGCGATATTGCAGTGGACATGTCGGACCATTTTGACACTTTTTTGGGACCACTGGCATTTATACAGCAATCAGTGCTATAAAAATGCACTGATTACTGTGTAAATGCCATTGGCAGTGAAGGGGTTAACCTGCAGGGGGCGCTCTAAGGGTTAACTGTGTTCCCTGGGCGTGTTCTAACTGTGGGGGGACTGCCCTGGCTGGGGAAAGGGGATGATCACGACTTCCATATAGAGGAAGGCTGTGATCATCGCCCTTCCCCCTTCAACTGAACGGAGATCCGTGTTTACTTACACGGACCTCCGTTCCCTCTCTGCGGGGGGGGGGGGGGCCATCGCGGGTAGCCGGCGGCGATCGAGTCCGCTGCACCCACTCCCTGGACCCCCCCGGACACAGTGAGCGCGCTCACAGCACTAGTTATCGCAGCTGCCGTCATATGACGGCGGTTTGCAATAAGGAGCCACTCTGTCGCCATCAGGTCGGCGGTCGGCAAGTGGTTAAAGCGGTGTTCCGCCTGGGGAAAAAAAAAAAAATTTCAGCCACTACAAATACTGTAGCGGCTAAATTTTAATATATGGACACTTACCTGCCCATGGAGCCCGCGATGTTGGCACCCCTGCCAATCTCTCAAGCTCTTTGGCATCAACTCACCGTGTTTGGTGGAGGAGGAATGCTGCCTATGACCCTAAGAACATCATCCCCACCGTCAAACATGGAGCTGCAAACATTATGCTTTGGGGTGTTTTTCTGCTAAGGGGACAGGACAATGTCATGGCATCAAAGGGACGATGGACAGGGCCATGTCTTGGGTGAGAACCGCCTTCCTTCAGCCAGGGCATTGAAAATGGGTCATGGATGAGTCTTTCCGCATGACAATGACCCAAGACACATGGCCAAGGCAACAAAGGAGTGGCTCAAGAAGAAGCACATTAGGGTCCTGGAGTGCCCTAGTCTGTCTCCAGACCTTAATCCCATAGAAAATATGTGGAGGAAGCTGAAGGTTCAAGTTACCAAATGTCAGCCTCGAAACCTTAATGACTCGGAGATCTGCCAAGAGGAGTGAGAGAAAATCCCTCCTGAGATGTGCAAACCTGGTGGCCAACTACAAGACGTCTGACCTCTGTGATTGCCAACAAGGGTTTTATCCACCAAATACTACGCCATGTTTTGTCAAGGGGTCAAATACTTATTTCACTCATGAAAATGCAAATGAATGTATAACTTGTTGAAATTCGTTTTTCTGGATATTTTTGTTGTTATTCTGTCTCTCACTGGTAAAATAAACCGACCATTAAAATTATAGACTGATCATTTCTTTGTCAGTGGGCAAACCTACAAAATTAGCAGGGGGTCCAATACTTTTTTTTCCGCTCACTGTAGTAATACAGAATACAATGTCACCCCTATTACTCACATAAGAAGAAATACACAAGTTCATCTCAGCGTCGAAGGCAAGGAAGTCCAAGTTTTGCTTATTCTCCATTCTCACCAGAAGCCGCATTATCAGCAAGTTTGATGCTTCGGAAATAAAGCCGCTCAGCGAGCTCAGGTCATGGGATGAGGTTTCTTGCTGCATTTGCTACAGAGAGAAAACAGCAATTTATATACTAGGCATGAATCACACGCCTTAGTAAGAGGTTGTGAGTTTAATTATTTCATGTATTCCTGAAAAACAATCGGTATACCTAACACTTCCTGCACTGCAACCAAGAGGAAGCCAATTAATCTACCAGTATGTTTTTGGAGTGTGAGAGGAAGCTATATATAATCCAAATCAAATAATGTCTGGGAACAAAGTGCAATGGTAGAAAGTTTTAATCCAAAAGTTTTCTTATATGATACATTTAGGCCTCATACACACGGACGTTTTTTTGATGCCGGCGTTTTCTGGCGTTTTTTGCAACTCTCCATGTTAGTCAATGGCCCCATAAAAACGTCGGCGTTTTTGAGCTGTAGGTGGCGTCGGCGTTAGTGAGCAGAAAGTAGAACCCATGGCCATCGCGTTCTGAGGCTGTAACGTTTTGACGTTTTTTGACGCCGACGCCACAAAACGCCAACAAACGCCACCTAATATTGTACCGGCGTTTTCCGGCGTTTTTTGACGCCGACTTTTTAGGTTGAAAAATAGCAGAGGGATGATTTTTTTTTAAAAAACGCCTATTGACGCCGACGCTCACTAACGCTCAAAAACGCCAATGCATAACGCCGAAAAACGTCGACTTTTTTTTCTTGACGTCGGACCCGACGTTTTGTTTATTTTTTTAGATACGCCCGTGTGTATGAGGCCTTAAACTTGAGGAAGGGTGGGGATGCCTGAAACTGTTGTTCCTATTCTTTTCTGAATCTTTTGGATTCAAATGTTCTTCTTTTGCACTTTGCTCCTGGTCATCATTTGATTTGGTTTGCATGGCAAGCAGTTATTGAAGCCCGCCAGACCAGTTGATGCAATTCCTATTCCATACGGCATGCAGCTCCCTGTCTGATACAGAGAGGAGTCAGCAATAGGCAGAAACTGAACTGAACACCCAAACTCAATTTTAAAGGAGGAATCCCTTCTTATCTGGCACTCCAGTGCTGCATGGCCAAGTATAATGGTAATATAATATTATTATAATATTTCCATAGGCGTGCGCACAGGGCCTAGGCACACCCTAATCACCCTGTGCAGCACAGATCTCCTTTGCTGCTCCCCCCATGTCCCCCCTGCAGAGTGGGGAAGGGGGCAGCAAATATGTAATTTAGCAGCCCCTTCCTTTTCTAAATAAACACAATGAGTGATTGGTACCGATCACTCACTGTGTTCATTCATAGCTGAAGCATAGTAAACAGTGTTTACTATGCTTCGGTTTGTGAATGAACAGGAAGACACTCAGCACAGAGCACTTCCCATTCATTCACTGTCCAGTGCAGCTGAGGCTGCAGAGAAAGGGACTGTGGGATCTCGGTCCTCGGTCCATTTCTTTGTCTCAAAACCAAGAAGGTTTGAGCTTTGGGGTGCACACCCTAAAGCAATAGCCTGCACACACCTATGAATATTTCTAATAACTCACCTGACCCTCTATAATGACTCTGTTGACCACTAGCTTGTCTCCTTGTTTCTTCATGTGAGTTTTCTTGTCCAGAGAATGCGATTTAAGCTGAAAGATGATTAAAATATATTTATCAGGGCTTCAGAATGACTTACAACCTTATTAAATAGCATTGTTAGATATAAAGGGTGGGGTATTTGTGTAGCACCCTCCGAGTTTAGGATGCTGGGCAAATGTAGTTTTTGTCTTGTTCTGTACTCAGAGGAGCAGTGATCATTTGCTTTGGGCTGTTCATGGTTTCACAGGATGGGAGTTTGATTGTTTCCCCCTGCCTCTGGGAGAAGCTTTCAGAGCTTAAGGTGGGAAATTTAAATGACTTACCTGAATATTTACTGTGGCCAGGCCAATCTCTGGGGAGGTGTGCACAAAAGGTGGTATGGGAGGGTGGTAAATAGGCTGAAGCCTGGAGCTGACTGTCCTTTTTTCCCTTGTGAGGGTTTGATCTGTGAGCTTCAGGGGGCTGCTTGCTCTTAAGGCATCCCTGGACTGACTGTCGAGCCAAAATATCAAGGGATCAGGCCAGTGGAGGTGTCTGCTTTGAGAATTGTGAGTAGAGACCTTTACTATTCTGCAGTTCTCGTGTTCTGTAATCAGAGGAGTGGTGATCATTTGCTTTGGGCTGTTCATGGTTTCACAGGATGGGAGTTTGATTGTTTCCCCCTGCCTCTGGGAGAAGCTTACAGAGCTGTGCTACTTTTACTCAGAGAAGAATGTCCAATGTTAACTGTGCTTAAAAGTTTTGGAGTATCCCATACCTCATTACACCTCTCCTGTTAAAGTTCTTCAAGCAATGAAACTGAGAAAGACATCCCCTCAAATGTTTAACCACTTCAATACCGGACACTTTCACCCCCTTCCTGCCCAGGCCAATTTTCAGCTTTCAGTGCTGTCACAGATTGAATGTCAATTGCGCAGTCATGCAATGCTGTACCCATATAACATTTTTATCATTTTTTTGAGACAGATAGGGCTTTCATTTGGTGGTGTTTAACCACTTCAGCCCCGGAAGGATTTACCCCCTTCCTGACCAGAGCACTTTTTGCGATTCGGCACTGCGTCGCTTTAACTGACAATTGCGTGGTTGTGCGACGTTGTACCCAAACAAAATTAACGTCCTTTTTTTCTCCCAAATAGAGCTTTGGTGGTATTTGATCACCTCTGCGGTTTTTAATTTTTGCGCTATAAACAATGAGCGACAATTTTGAACTTTTTGCTATAATACATATCCAAAAAAAAAAAAATTATGTATTTATCAGTTTAGGCCGATTTTATGTTCTTCTACATATTTGCGGTAAAAAAAAATCGCAATCGGCGTATATTGATTGGTTTGCGCAAAAGTTGCCACGTTTACAAACTATGAGAATTAATTTATGGGGTTTTTATTTTTTACGAGTAATGCGATAGATCGGACACTTTTGGGGGACCATTGGCATTTATACAGCGATCAGTGCTATGAAAATGCACTGCTTACTGTGTAAATGTCACTGGCAGGGAAGGGGTTAACACTAGGGAGCGATCAAGGGGTTAACTGTGTTCCCTGGGAGGTGTTACTAACTGTGTGGGGCCTGGGCTCACTGGGGGAGGAGAGAGATCGCGGCTCCCATATACAGGGAACATACAATCACTCTCTCCTCCCCTGTCAGAATGGGGATCCACTTGTTTACATTAGCGGATCCCCTTTCTGTGACTGCCAATGAGCATTCGCAGGTGGCCGGTGGACATCGAGTCCGCCCCATTGTCTGATTGGCTCCCCTGCTACACAGTGAGCGTATGAGCACCCAAAATACTCGCTCCTGCGGCCGCCGTCAGGTGATGGCGGTTTGCGCAGGAGAGCCATGTTGCCGCGGTCAAGCCATGACGGGCGGTCGGCAACTGGTTAAAGTGATTGTAAAGTCTAGTTTTTTTTTTCCCTATAAAAGTAATAAACATATCATACTCACCTCCTCTGTGCAGTTGATTTTGCACAGAGCGGCTTGGATCCTCCTTTTCTCGGGTCCCGCTTTGGCTATCCTGGCCCCTCCCTCCTGTCTGGTGACCCCACAGCAAGCAGCTGAGTCACGGAGCCCCGGCCCCTCTCTCCCGATTGGCTAGCTGACTTTGATTGACAGCAGCGGGAGCCAATAGCGCCGCTGCTGTGCCTCAGCCAATCAGAAAAGAGAATCTCTGTCGCTGAGACATTGCTGGACTTCAGATAAGTATTAGGGGGGTGCTTGGGGGGGGGCTGTTGCACAAAGAAGGCTTTTTATCTTAATGCATAGAATGCACCTTCTGCCTTTACAACTCCTTTAAAGCTGAACTTTAATCTACCAAAATGTTGCCTTCTCTTGGCCCTCCTTCCCCCCTTCATCACCTTACTGTAATTTTTAAATAAAATCTTTCTTTTTTCATTATATAACCGATCTAGACTTAGTGAAGTGTACATCTCTAAGCAATGCAGACAGATCATGGCTGGTGGGAGGGGCCGGCAGGGGGCTGTACATTAGACATGTGCAATTTGTTTCACTCCAAATTCGTTTTTTAACAAATTTCGACAAATTCGTTCATTCAGAAATATCCGAATTAACGAAAACCCCTTTAACAAATTTTTCTAAATTTAAATATTTGAAAATTCATAAATTCGAAATTTCGTAAATTCGGAAATGTGAAAATTAGGAAATTCGAAAATCCGAAATAATAACTAACTAATAATAACTTAACTACTATTAACTATCAAATTATAGGTATTGGAATTTCCTTTCAAATTTGGCTGTTAGTGAATGTAACGTTATGATCGCAATTCGTCAATTTGAAAATCCGAAAATAATAAAGAAAATACGAAAATTCTAAAGTACGAAAATCCAAAAATCTGAAATAACAAACTAATAATAACTAAGTATTAAATCATAGGTATTGGAATTCCATTTCAAATTTGGCTGTTAATGCAACGAACGCAAATTTATCCAAAGTTACAAATTTTCCGAAATAACGAATGCTGCATCGAAACGAATGGAACGTAACAAATTAATAATAATTAATAATAATAAATAATAATAATAATAAAAAGTTTTTATTATTATTATTCATTATAAATTTGTTCCGGTCCATTTGTTTAGATGCGGCATGCGTTATTTTGTATGCAGACCGCTCTAGGTAACACCCACTGAAATCCAACTAATGAAAGGGGAGGGCTTGGATAGCCAGGCTAATGGATGTTGAATATCCTCCAGCCAGGAAATGAGGCGGGCTTTATCTGACTTGCTGCAGCTTCTAATGCACATTGTGAGAAGCTCACAGTGTGCAGTGAAATCAGAGTAAGTCTAGGTTCACACCTATGCGTTTTTTACAGCATTTTGCAGTTTGCAGAAACACACTATAATCTATTTAACATGGTTTCCTATGGATGTAGTTCACAGCTCTGCGTTTTGCGGCGTTGTTTTTAGGAAAGGGTCGGGAACTTTTTTTTCCTCACTGCAGTTTGCGTTTTGCATGCAATAGACTTCAATGGAGCTGCACCAGAAACGCAAGTGTTGTTTTTTTTGCGTTTTTAAATCCCCCAAAAAAAAAAAAAACGTGAATCACGGCAAAATTGCTGGAAAAAATTGCTGAAAGCGCAGCTGCATAGGTTTAAACTTAGGGCAAGCCATTTCAGTCCAGGAGAGGAGCCAGTACAACTGTGCGATACTGAAGGGAAAGCTGGAGTTCCCCTATAAGGTAAGGAATTATAACACATGGAACAATACACCTTAATAGTACTGGGACAGGGTCATGCAGTGCCCAGGGCAAGGATGCAGAATTGCGCCCCACTCCCTCACTATTAATACATGCCGTAGAATGGGTGTACCTCCCTGCCTCCATTTTTTCCCCCTTTGCTTGACTGCGCTCGAGGCAACTGTCCCTCCTGCCGACCCCTTGTCCCGGCCCTGCACCTTAACATGCATGTGGTAATCATAGGCGTGCGCACATAGAGTGGCAGGTGTGCCTGGGCACACCCTAATCACCCTGTACTGTACAGATTCCCCCTGCTGCCAGGCTGCAGAGAAGGGGATGGGGGAATCTCTGTCCACAGTCTCTTTCTCTGTCTCAAAAGTGAGACATCAGGGGTCTGTTTAGACCCCTGATATTTCACCAAAGCCCTCCAGCAGGGCTAAAATTGTTAAAAAAATAATAAAATATAATATTGTAAAAAATCAAAAAACAAAATTGTAAAAAAAATAAACAAAATAATGTAAAAATAAACTACTGACACTGTCCTCTGCTCTTCGGACATATATACACACACACACTCACTCATGTTTGTTTGAGCTTTGTGGTGCGCACCCTAATGCAATAGGCTGCGCACACCTATGGTGGTAATGCATTCCAATGTACCAGTAAAAGTGTGAAGGGGCCTAAAATCCTGTAATTATCGGGTATCAGGCCTTACCTTCACATACTCATGAAGATGCTGTTCTAAGGTTTCCAGCTTCGGTGTAATATAAGCTGCAACAAAACCAAGCAAAATCAGTCAACCAAGAAATCTCAAGCAGCATATATAGATATTCTAAGGAGAGTCACCGCCACGCTACAGCAGCCAAGAGGCAGCATGCACGCTGCACAGATTATGGATGGAAAGTGATCTAGACGTTCCATCAGCTTCACCAGTGATGGGGTCATTGCAAAATGATGGTGTCACCCATCCCCCCATGGACCCATAATACAAAACAGTTTAGCTGTCAAAGTGAAATGTGTCAGTGAAGGCAGAAACATTAAATCCATAGCGGAAGTCTAATGACCTCTGTGCATCATGAAGCCCTCTGAAGCCACTCTAGATGTGCCACAGAGAATGACAACTGCCACTCTGTAGCTTGGCATGCATTCCTGGGATCGCCATTATACTGTGCTGCTGGGCCGGGCACATGAGCTTTGGTTGGACAGTAAAGTGGAGAATATAATCCCCGCTCAGCCATGGAAAGGGCAGGCAGTGAGGTGTTTGGGTTACTCTGTCTTTCAGATATGCATTTTATGTCATTGTAAATTAACATGCAGTATAGATCCACTTATTATATTTACACTCTGCATTACCTGCAAAGTACAATGAAGCTTATCCGGCTTTCATTTATTGGTGAATAAATCCATTCTGACTCCTGGTGGCAGTTATATAAATCTCTAGACCAGGGATATGCAATTAACGGACCTCCAGATGTTGCAGAACTACAAGTCCCATGAGGCATAGCAAGACTGACAGCCACAAGCATGACACCCAGAGGCAGAGGCATGATGGGACTTGTAGTTTTGCAACAGCTGGAGGTCCGTTAATTGCATATCCCTGCTCTAGACCAACATTATAATATTTAATGCGGAGTTCCACCCAAAAGTGGAACTTCCGCTTTAAGACCTCCTCCCCAGCTCCTGATAGTGAAACGGAGCTTTTAGGGAGGAGGGGGAGGGGGGTGCGGATACCCGATTTTGACGGGTACTTCCGTTCCGGTCGCCTTTGGCGATCAGAAGTGGAAGGCTGCCTTCCCCCTCCTGAAGTCTTCGGGGACACAGGACAGGTCCTAGAAGACTTCGGGATCAATCACACACACTACATTACCAAAAGTATTGGGTCACCTGCCTTTACATGCACATGAACTTTAATAGCATCCCAGTCTTAGTCCATAGGGTTCAATATTTAATTGGCCCACCCTTTACAGCTATAACAGCTTCTCATCTTCTGGGAAGGCTGTCCACAAGGTTTAGGAGTGTGTCTATGGGAATGTTTGACCATTCTTGCAGGAGCGAATTTGTGAGGTCAGGCACTGATGTTGGACGAGAAGGCCTGGTTCGCAGTCTCCGCTCTAATTCACCCCAAAAGGTGTTCTATCGGGTTGAGGTCAGGACTCTGTGCAGACCAGTATATAGAGAAGGAGCTTAAAATCTAAGGTCCCTATCTCACATTCAGACAGACATACACATACTAAGGCCAATTTAGACAGGAGACAATTATCCTACCAGCATGTCTTTGGAGTGTGTATTTTTTTCAGCAGTAACCCCTTTATTTATTCATTTTTCTATTAGAAAGCATTCATTTTTTCAAAAATATATATTATCTGCCTATAGGCAGACAACACATCATGCCTGCAATTCACTTTATCAGCCAAAAAAGCCTCCACGGCATTGGGATACTCAGGATGACTGCAGACACAGGAGTCTGGGGGGACACAGAGGTACAGGAGTCCCAAGAGGATACAGAGGCACAGGAGTCTGGGGGAACACGGAGGCACAAGAGTCTCAGGGGAAACAGAGGCACGGGAGTCTCTGGGAACTGAAGAGTCTCAGGGGGCATAAAAGCATAAGAGTCTCAGGAGGACATAAAAGCACAAGAGTCTCAGGGGGACACAGAAGAACAGGAGTCTCAGGGGGACACACAAGAATAGGAGTCTCAGGGGGACACAGAGGCAAAGGAATCTCAGGGGGACACAGAGGCAAAGGAGTCTCAGGAGGACACAGAAGAACAGGGGTCTCAGGGGGACACAGAAGAACAGGAGTCTCAGGGGGACACAGAGGCAAAGGAGTCTCGGGGACACAGAAGCACGGGAGTCTCAGGGGGACACAGAAGAACAGGAGTCTCAGGGGGACACAAAAGAACAGGAGTCTCAGGGGGACACAAAAGAACATGAGTCTCAAGGGGACACGTAAGAACAGGGGCACAAGTGTTTCAAGGGGACACAGAAAAACAGCAGTCTCATTAGTCAAAGAGAAACAGGGGCTCAGGGAACACAGAAGAAAGGGAGTCCCATAGGGAAACAGAAGAACAGGAGTCTCAGGGGGACACAAGAAGAACAGGAGTCTCAGGGGGACAAAGGCACAGGTGTTTCTGGGGGACATAGAAGAACAGGGGGGATAGACATAGCAATGCATTGCTTGAACGCTGATCAGCACATCCCCTGCTATTCGAAGGGCATTCCAGAAGATACCCAGGAGTGTTGGCAGTGGAACACTGGAGGAGAGACCCGACACCAAATCCCAGGAATTGTGAGTACACTATGACAGTAGGGCTTGGAAATGCAGTCGGAAGAAGTCAATCGGCTTAGGAGAACAGCAGCAGGTCATGTGAACTTGTGAATGGACTTATAAATGTCCTAAACTAGTCTCAAATCCAAACAGAATGCACCTCAAAGCTCAATATATTTACTCTTCTATACAAGCCAATCAGGAAATAGCAGGAATTTTGTGTTTTAATTATCAGCAAGACATTTACAATATAAAATGTAGTACAGGGTCACTCTAAATTAAAGAGTTTTCTAAAGAATTTGCTGTCTAGTTCATTTATATAAAGTGGTCACATCCCCTTTTAAAATGAGAAATAACACACAGTTCAATTAGCCTTTCCTTGTAGCTGCATGTTGAGACCCATCTCTATATTATCCTAGAGATTAAGCCGTGCTAATTACGGTTCACAGGACCATTGCTGCATTCACAGCTAGAGATAAAGACATACTGACCGACTATGGAGGTTCCACATGGCACACCATCAATGGTGCCGTGACTGCTGGCATGAACCAGAAAACATTTTTCCTCCTCTTCTCCTTCCTGTTCATAATAGGCAGGTTGGACGCTGACCGTGAATTCTCCGACCTCTGTTCCTGAATCTGACACTGTCTGTAAAGACTCCGGGAAGAGACAAAGATCCAGATCACTGGGACCTGGAAGGAAAGAATGGACAGAGTGCTCAAAGTGACAGAAAAGACAAAAAAAGAGCAAATACTAGGATTATAAAGGCAATAGGTAAACTGACAGGTTTTCTTAAAATCCTCCAAGCCACTAATAACTACACTGTAGTCCCCCACCACTCTGTTCCTCTGTATGGGCACTGCATCTAATCCCTGTGTAAGCTCCAAGATAATCAGTGTCAGAGCTTACACAGGGCTAATGACCTGCTTCCACTCCTTGTAACAGTGTTTGGGACTGGCAGTTGGCTGTTTAGATCAATGCACGGCATCCTAGAAGGAGGGGGGATGTCACATGCTTCCCTATACCTGAAAGTACAGGGTATTTCCAAGGGCTATGACCAGAGGCGTAACTAGAACCTTCAGGGCACCAGTGCAAGAAATTATGAAGGGCTCCCCTGACCCAAGGCCAAGGCCCTTCCCTCTTCTCGCTGATCCTGGGGCCCTTTACTCCCATCACGGGTCCCTTTATTACGGTCCCGCAGCAGCACCTTTTCACAAGTTCTGGGGTTTCACACACCCTTACTGCCATCTTTGGGCCTCCCCATGGTGGTGAAATGCCAGGGCCCTGTCGCAATTGTAACCCTGATAGTTTCCTCACTGGTGTCAGTAGTTTTTAATTTTTATTTTAATTTTATTATTTTTTTACCATTTCATTTTATTTTTTTACAATTTAATTTTATTATTTTTTAAAAAACAATTTAGGAGCTCTGTTGGGGGCTTTGATGAGATATCAGAGGTCTAAACAAACCTCAGCCCTCAATCTTCATCTGTGTAGGCTCAGATGAACAGAATGAATGGACAGGAATAGTTAAGTACTGAGCCTTCCATTCATTCAGAAATAGAAGTTTAGTAAAAGCAGTTTACTATGCTTCAGTTATGAATGAACCAATTGGTACCAATCACTGACTCTGTCCATTCAGAAAAGGAATGAGTTGGTAAATGACAAATTTACTGACCCATTCCCATCTCTTCATCATGACACATCTTCTACAGCAGCTGGCAAGAGGGGGGAAGACAGCAGCTTTGTGGGGGGACCAGGAAAGCACACAGGGACCCTGGGAACAGCAGAAGACAAGTAAACTGGATAGGAAGGGCGGCGGGGGCAGCACATAGAGGAACTAATCTCCTCCATTAGGAGGAAAATGGGGAGATTGGTTCCTCTAAATGCCGCCCCCGCCATCCCTCCTATCCAGGTGTACAAGGGAGGCACATGGACCCCCTGAAGCATGGGGCCCGTTTGCAATCGCAATCCCTGCAACTCCTATTGTTAAGCCCCTGGCTATGACTGATAAATGGAATGCCAGGGGTTATATCGAAGAGCTGAGTATCAGTACGGTAGAGGACTTTCAAGAGATCTTGTCAAGTGAGCTTGTCTGTGTTCCCAATGGGAAACACAGACTGCCATAAAAAGTGGACAGAGCCCTTTCGTATTCTTTCCAAAACTGGACAAAAGGTTGTGATTGGTCAGACATAAAATGCTACTGGTGTCCACAAAATGGGATGAAGACTCACCTATTCTGGATAAAAACTCCAGAGCCTCAGCACTGGCTCTCTGTTCCTTCAAAGGTTCCCGAGTCTCCACTATTGTTGGGAAAGTTGTTTCCATGTTCACGATGAGCCTGAAAAACAATCATCCATTACCTGCCAACAATTAAAATGAACATTCAGGATCGCTTTCCTCCTGATACTGTTAATCTACACTTGTTAGACTCCAAAATATTTCAGAGAATGGTGAAAAGTCAAATAGCTGCAGAATTAGGGGCAATACTAGACAACAACTGATACCAATCAGTGTCATCCAACTAAAACTGCAGTGGTTCTAAAATCTGAAATTTTGTTTGTGTCTAAAACCAAAACATATTTATAAAGTTTTGAGTAGAGCATGGAAGGGTTAGAACCCTTGTCAGGTTTTTTTATAGCTGTCTGTGTCCTCTCTCGAGAGATTCACCCTCAGTTCATCTTAGTAATTATTGTCAGTAAAGTTGGTGAACAAAGATCACCTGAATACAAGAAAAATGGTTGTAAAGAGCTCCATGAACCTCTCTCAACAAGAATTCCCCCAGAGGTTGTTAGGGGTTCCTTGACCAGCGGCACATTGAGCTCCAACATTATGAAGCCTGCAAAGTTCCTGGGCTGACTTCATTTGGTGGCATAGAATCAGTGGAGGCTGGCTAGTAATTACTGATTGCAATTATCTTATTAGCTTTCTGTAATGGGGCCAACCATTCCCACTGACTCCCAATATAAGGTCTTACACCAACCACCAATGTAAGGGGGTCCTTCTGCACTGATCACCAATGTAAGGGGCCCTTCTCCACTAACTAATATAAGAGAGCACTTTTTCACTGATCACCAATGCAAGGAAGCCCTACACCAATCACAATGTAAAGGGGTCCTTCTGCACGCATCACCAATGTAAGGGCCCCTTCTTCACTGATCACCAAAATAAAGGGGCCTTTTTCCACTGACCACCAATGTAAGGGGCCCTTCTCCACAGATCACTCATTGTAAGAGGTCCTTCCCCACTCACCACCAATGTAAGGTTGTCCTTCTCCACTGACTACCAATATAAGAGAGCGCTTCTCCACTGTCTACCAATGCCAGGAGGACCTACACCAATCACAATGTAAGGGCCTTTTTCCATTTACCACCTATGTAAGGAAGCCCTACATCATAAAAAAATAAGGGGTCCTTCTCCACTGATCACCAATATAAGAGAGCTCTTCTCCACTGACAACTGATGCAGAGAGGACCTACACCAATCAGAATGTAAGGGGTCCTTCTGCACTCATCACCAATGTAAGGTTGTCCTTCTCCACTGACCACCAATGTAGGAGAGCGCTTCTCCATTGACTACCAACGCAAGGAGGACCTACACCAATCACAATGTAAGGGTCCTTCTCCATTTACCACCAATGCAAGGAAGCCCTCCACCAATCACAATGTAAAGGGTCCTTCCCCACTGAACACCAATCTAAGCGACCCTTCTCCGCTGATCACCAATATAGTAGAGCTTCTCCACTGTCTACCAATGCAAAGAGGACCTACACCAATCACAATGTAAGGGGTCCTTCTCCACTGGTCACCAATATAAGACACTTCTCCACTGACTACGAATGTAAGGGGCTGCACTGACCAACGATATCAGGGGGTCCTTCACCACTGACCACCAATAGAAAAATATTGTTCTCTATTGAACATCATTGGAAGGGAATTCCTTTTTCCAATGACCACCAATAAAAGTGACCCCTTCACCACTGACCATTACCCCTTCCCACCCACCCTGGCATCCTCTCCTATCCTTAAAGCTCAGGGTGGTGGGAAGGATTGGCGACGACTGCAAGAATTAGAAAAAAAAAATTGGGAAGGATCAGCGATCATGTGACCACTGTGATTGGCTGTCCTGCTGGCTATCGATGTTTCCCCAGGACCAAGAGCGGTTTTCGGAAGCTTTCACAAGGCGCGCACTCCCAGCACTGCCCCGCCACAGTGCGCAGGCATTAATTCCCAGCTTTTTGCCGCCGTACAAATGGGTTACTGGTAGGGTTGCCACATCATCCCTTTAATCCAGGACACATACTAATTACACAGGTTGTTCTGTGGCTCATTAAGGTGGTAATTAAACTCACTTGGTGCCTCGTCTGCATTAAATCAGCCTCAGAACAACCTGTGTAATTCATATGTGTCCTGGATTAAAGGGATGATGTGGCGACCCTAGTTACTGGGATGTAAAGGGTTAATGTAAGGGGTCCCTTCTCCCCTGACCACCAATGTGAAGGACCCCTACCAGTTTTTACTCTGTTCTTTTTTCTAGCAAATATTACAAATTGTCCAATTTAAATTTTATAATTATGACTGAAAATCAAGTTATCACATCCCACAGGCGGTGTTACAAATATAATTATCTGATTCTCCAGGTACAACGCTTCCATTTTATATCTGGAGATGAGGATATCATCATTTTTGGGGTCTCTATAACACCTGAAATTATTGCAGAGACCCCTCCTATTAAAAGAAAAATGAACAAACAAGATCATACAAGCTGTATGAGCCCCCATCACACCTGTGTATTGATGTCTCCACATAGGAGCCATTTTACCAGGGCCCATTCCCATAGACTTAGATGGATATGCTCTCCAAGAAAATGGCGGACGCCATATGATCAAGAAGAAAAGTTGCAGACAATGCTAAGCCGGTGTCTACTTAGCTATGATAGATCTGTGTCAGCAACAATGCAGAAAAGAAAATCTATTTACATTGTAAATGCAGCAGTTGCACATGCTGTGCTGTATATAGCTGTAAGCTTATCCTCCGTACCTGAGTTCTATGGCCGCCCTGCAGTCACACGGATCCCGGGAGCGGAGGACGGAGCTGCACAATCAGGGCCGAGTCTCTTCCAAGGCAACAGATGGTAACCATAGCAACCAGAGCCCGGGGAGTTCCTGCGCTCCAGCGGCATCTTGTGGCCAGAAATGTGAACTGCAGGCCGCTCTCAGCGCTTTATTAACAGCTCCTGGTGCTGATTGTCTCACCCCTCACATCTGCACATAAACTACAGACACTGACTAACTATCTATCTCTATATATATATACATAGTATCTGACAAAAGTAAGTACACCCCTCACATTTTTGTAAATGTTTTATTCTATCTTTTCATGTGACAACACTGAAGAAATTACACTTTGCTACAATGTAAAGTAGTGAGTGTACAGCTACATGAATGAAAACAGTCTATGATACATATATATATATCTCTATCTATCAATCAGTCACAGACATCAAATACACGTCTACACTCCCCACTCTGTTAGTCGTGGTCCTCGACAATTATTTCGCGACTCTCGCCGGACGTCAAGTGTAAAGACCGGTGTTCTACGGCGACCTCGCGTCCTTGAGGGGCCCGAGACCAACGATACCAATGGTAGACAACGGAACCTTCTCTGAGCCGGGACTAACACGTCGAGGCAGGAGGCGAGGGCCCTAGGCACACTGACGTCCCGCCGGTATCTTGAGTCCATGCCTCCTATTCGAATGTCGATATATGTC
>BLSH010310083.1:348565-361947 GCA_018402905.1 Glandirana rugosa
AAAAAAAAAGAAGAAAGTAAAATAGAAAGAGTAAGAGAGAAAAGAAGAAAGAGATGCAAAGGAGGAGAAGGAGAAGAAGGAGAAGGAGAAGAAGTAAGAGGGGGAGAGTAAGGGGGAGAAAGAGAAAATGGGAGACGTAGAGAAAGAAGAAAAGAGAGAATGAGAAAGATAAAATGAAAGAAGAAAAAAAAAAAGTAGAAAAAAGAAGCAGAAGGGCCGGTTCACACCTAGGTGATCCTAGGCGATTTGCGATCCGACTTGTGTCGCCCCAATTCATCTCAAATCGCCTGACATCAGAAATCCCATTGGAATGAATGGAGCCGTCTTAATATGCGCTACTCAAGTCGCTCTGACTCCAAGGCGATTTCAAAAAAGGTTCCTGTACTATTTCAAAGCGACTTCTAGGCGATTTGAGCCCATAGAAGTCAATGGAAGTCGCTTACAAATCGGATCACCGTCTATAAAGAAGCGACTTTACAGGAAAAAGGAAAACTCCCCCTCCCTCTCCCCTCTGATTGGCCACAGGCAAAGTCGCCTGGCATAGAGGTCGCTTCAGGTCGCGTTGTAATGCCCAAAGTATGTCTGAAGTCGCGTTCAAACCGCCTAGCAAAGTCGGATCGCCTAGGTGTGAACCGAAGGGAAGAGGGAGAAAAGGTGAGAGAGAGTAAAGAGAGAAAAAGGGGGGGGGGGGAGAGTAAAGTAGAAAGACAGCAGGAAAGATGTAAGAACAAGTGGTACAGATGGAGAAAGAGGGAGTCAGAGAAAGGGGAAGGGAATGAAGGAGAGTAGATGGCAAAGAAATAGAAGTGGGTAGGGAAGAGGAATATGAATATACTGAGAACGATGGGTAAAGGGGCAGGAAGAGAAGGGAGGGAAAAAAAGAAAATCAGTTGAAAGGGTCACAGAAAGAGGGTTTAAAAATTGCCAAATGATATTCATTAGGAAATAGGAAGGGAGAAGGAGACAAAAGGTTGAAGTAGAGATTTCCCAGAATCCTCCTATTAGTGTTCACACCAGTGAATCAGTCCTCAGTGTTATAGAATGGTAGATTTGTTTCTTGCAGTGACACCCCCTTCTCTATATAGTGCTCCAGCGTGTTTCCAAAAAAACAATAGTGCAAGTGTCATTGATGGGGGAAATAATTGGGGGGTTATTCTGTACAGGTGATTCTAGTGTTCTTCCAGGCAGGTTTCAGTGTACTCAGAATAAATCTCTGTAGCATTACACAGGGGGGATTTCACACCAATGGAGGGGACATCACACATTCGGGATCAGGTGCCTGGCGGTGGGGGAGAGTCGTTCTGCACAGCCGTCCGTTATCCTGTAGGTGGGGAAATTATCTTTCCTTGAAAAGATCTTTCCTCCGTCGGACCTCCTCTAACACCCGAGCACGATAATGACTCCATTCCTCGTCCGCCCCTCGCTGGAGGTCCAGCGCCATGTGCAAGTCTCTACAATGCGTCCGCAGGAATGGATTGTACTCCTTCTCTTCACCTATTGTGGATGGGCACTGCAAAGAGGAAAATAAAGTCCTTTAATAACCAGACTAGGGCCAACACTAACAAGAGGCGAACAGCAAGGTGCACAGGTTAGTAAACTCTAGCAGCCAATCAGAATTCATCTCTCTTTGTCCTGGCTTATCTAAACCAATGAAAGATGAAACCTGACTGGGTACAAGTTACTACCGGTTACCACTTGTGCTACTTCATTAAATAAAAGCATTTTGGTTTCAGGCAATTTTATTATTACAGGTGTTTCTATAGCGCTGTCAAGTTATGCAGTGTTTTACATATATATTGTAATGTTTTATTAGGTTTTAAATTGAAGATAGAGATATATATATATATATATACATACATATATACACACACACACACACACACACAGTATACACACACGCACACACACACACTGTTTGCTTTACAAATGTAGCACCTTGGTATTAGGCAGGATTGCTAACAAATTTAGCCTGCTAGGTGGTAACTAGCCTGGCTGATTGGTAGGGAGATCCACGACTTTTCCCTAAATCTGGATTTGATGCACTTCTCTCTTCTGTCACTGAGTGGCATTGTTGCCTGTGGCATTAGATTGACCAGGGCATAGTGAGTAAAAACGAAACCAAGCAAAGCAAAGCAAAAAAAAAATCTGAATTTTTAACTCCTATTCTATTCAAAATCAAACAGAACAAAAAAGAAAGTTGAACTTCAATCTGCTTATATTGCCTTCTGTTGTTATTATGTATTATTATTATACAGGATTTATATATTATTATTATTATACAGGATTTATATATTATTATTATTATACAGGATTTATATAGCGCCGACAGTTTGCGCAGCGCTTTACAATATTAGGGCAGACAGTACAATTACAATACAATTCAATACAGGAGGAATCAGAGAGCCCTGCTCGTTAGAGCTTACAATCTAGGAGGGAGGGTTAAATGATACAAAAGGGCAGTAAACTGCGGGGGATGAGCTGATTGAGAAAAAAAGAGTGTAGTTATTAGGTGGTGGCAGGATAGGCTTCCCTGAAGAGAAAAGTTTTCAGGGATCGCCTAAAGGTGGATAGATTTGGGGACATTCTGACCGATTGGGGTAGGGAGTTCCAGAGGATGGGAGAGGCTCGGGAGAAGTCTTGGAGGCGAGTATGAGAGGAGGTGATGAGGGAGCTGGAGAGCAGGAGGTCTTGGGAGGAGCAAAGAGGACGATTAGGTTGGCATTTTGAGACAAGGTTGGTGATGTAGCTGGGAGCAGAGTTGTGGATGGCTTTGTAGCTGATTGTTAGTATTTTACATTTAATTCGTTGGGCGAGTGGCAGCCAATGGAGGGATTGGCAGAGGGGGGTGGCAGACGTTGAGCGGTTTTTGTAAGGTGGATGAGTCTGGCAGCGGCATTCATGATGGACTGGAGGGGGGATAGTCTATTTAAAGGTAGACCAGTGAGGAGGGAGTTGCAGTAGTCGAGGCGAGAGATGACCAGGGAGTGAATCAGGAGCTTTGTGGTTTCATTGGTTAGGAAGGGACATATTTTAGAGATGTTGCGGAGATTGAGGCGTCAAGCCTTGGAAAGTGATTGGATGTGGGGCCAAAAGGAGAGCTCAGAGTCCAGGATAACACCAAGCACCCTAGCATGTGGGGATGGGTGGATGGTTGTGCCATTGCTCTTGACAGAGAAGTCTGGGGAAATGGCACCTGGGGGAGGAAATATTAGGAGTTCAGTTTTGGACAAGTTGAGTTTGAGAAAGTGGTGTGACATCCAGGCAGATATGTCTGTTAGTAAGTTAGTGATACGTGAGGAGACTGATGGGGTGAGTTGGGGGGTGGAGAGGTAGATTTGGGTATCGTCAGCGTAGAAATGATATTGAAAGCCGTGGGAGGCTATCAGCCGACCCAGGGAAGAGGTGTATATTGAAAATAAAGAGGGGTCCAAGAACAGAACCTTGTTCACCCTTTCCTCCCTCATCAACAAGCTAATGAAGTTTTTAGTGACAACCTTTACATTTTAATTTAATTTTCATTCCATTTCTTATTTTAGACCCAATGAGGTCACGACTGGATCTCGAGGTTTCTCCACACAATACAGGCAGAGATCATGGTTGGTAGCCCCTCACCCAGCAGGGGGCAGTACATAGCTTTCTGATAACATCACAGCACCCTGCCTCCGTACCCCTCTCAAGAGCCCTCAAGCAGTAGGTTGGCTTTTGGTAGAAGTTACTTTGCAGGACTGAAGGGAAGGTTGGAGGGTCAGCTTTACATTTTTTGCATAGCGAAGACTTTTTTTTTCAGTTCTTGAGAGTGGTCAGGCGTTGTTTTTATTGCCGTGTTCCCACTCTTTTTCCTGGTAACCGTTGTCCCTGTGGCAGAAGGTGATGGGAAATCCAAAAAGGTTACTGCCATACCTAGAACAAGTGGCACATTTTTGACACCAGCTCCAGTGGAAATTGCCCAAGAGGGAATTTAGCTTGTAGGACAGGACATAGGGGGGGGGGGGGGGGGTGTTATCTCCCCAATGTACAAAGCCAGAAAAAAAATAAGCTGAGAAAGCTTTTAGCTTCTTCCCTCCTCTATCCCAAACTAAAAAGAAACAATTTGGTCCTAAAAACAATTTTGGGATGATGAAAGGGCTTTTTTCCTAAGTTCTGTCATCTTCTCACCACATTTTTCTTTTTGATTTCAGCCATTTCCATCCAGTAGAGGAGAATATTTTGGTTGTCCAACAAAAAGCCTAGCCTACTATGGTCCAGTGTGACTGGGTTGTATGGCAGGGCAATAGAGATGGACCTCTGGTTCAGAGTAGAAAAGGTAATGAAAGGTACATAATACCGTAATAAGAATTGTCCACCAAAACTGAGATTCCTCTATCGGCCATATAAAATGTTTTGCTAAGCTGGCAATTTCTATTAAAATATCTGTTCTAGCAACGCTTCACTAATTCGGTTGGAGACTTTTGCACTCTTAAGCGTCGTACACACGGGACGACGATTGTACGTACGATCGTCGCAAATCGTATGTTGCATAATGTAACTTACATACTGACTGCACTACACGATCGTACGACCACAGAAGAACGTTCAGGTGCATGTAATTAGCATCCGGCCGTTCCTGACTTCGAAGCATGCGTGTTTTGCACAATACAACTTGTTGTACCAACTTCTCTGTACACACGATATAATGGTCGTATGAGCGCTTGTTGGAACGACCAAGTTTTCTAGTTTGCTCATACAACTCCCTTGTACGACCGTCGTATGTTCAACTGTTCTAATCGCGCATACGAACTATCGATATCGCATACAACGGTCATTAGTACGACCTGTTGTATGCGATCGTCGTCCCGTGTGTACGAGGCTTAAGTCCCTCCTCACCATAACCTCTATGGTTATACTGTACCATCTTCTTAAAATATTGCATTTGCTTCTCTAAAGCTAGCCAGCAGCCATAGTTTGGCCAGCAAACGTATAATATGATGGATAGGGTGTAGAACAGCCTCTCTCAACCTTTTTAACATGGAGGAACCCTTGAAATAACTTTCTTGGTCTCGGAACTCCTGTTAAAGATCTATATCTAAAGTTCATGGGACATTAGTGTGATGGTCACTGGGGAGAATGCCTCCTTACAGATACTGGATACTCATCTATGAGGCAGAAATGTCTCTTTGCTCAGGGAACCCCTAGTCATCTCTGGAGGAACCCTGCCTAACAGTAGCTGGTCTGGGTCTAAGCAATCAGATTAGATCTAACCAGGTAGACCTCTAGATTGCTTAGGTTCTAAGCCAGCCTTTCTCAACCCTTTCAACACAAAGGGACTCTTCAAATAACTTTCCAGTCTCAGGGAAGCTCTTCTAAAAAAAATTACAATATCTACAACTCATGATACATTAGTGTGATGGTCAATGGGAAGAATATCCCCTAAAAAGATCATTGGTGTCAGTGGGAACTTATATTACAGGCAATCAGATTAGATCTGACTAGGTAGGAGTGTGACCATTGGGAGCAAACAATGTCCCATCCATAGGCGTGCACAAGGGGTGTGCCTGGGCACACCCTAATCACTATGTGCAGTGCAGATTCCACACTGTGTTGGCCCCCTGCCCTGCAGTGCTGCTGGCTTCCCTCCACTCTTCAGCTGCATTCACACCTGAGCGACACGTTTTTGAAGCTTTTTGTCGTGTTTGCAAGCGCCGATGTCGCGCTAATACGCGCATTTGACGCTTTTCCATTGATTCTATGGCAATAGAAAAGTATCAGAAACGCCAGAAGATGCCCGATTTGCGCAATAAAAATACCCCCGGGAGTAGTTTGAGGGCGTTTGGCTTCAGGCGTTTTTAAGTGGAGATGTGATCCGTCTCCATAGAGAAACATTGATTTTTTTTCCCCCTCCAGCGTTTTGTAGCTTCAGGCATATTTGAGCTACAAAACGCTAAGGTGTGAATAGGCCCTTCTCCTGGCTACTGTGGGGGAGGTTTCAGGATGGAGAGTGGGGGAAGGGGCTAGTAAATATGTAATTTACCAGTGCCTTCCTTTTTTAAATGAACACAATGAACGCACTCATTCACGGTGTTCATCCACAACTGAAGCACAGTAAATTGTTTACTATGCTTCCGTTTGTGAATGAAGAGGACGCCGCTCAGCACAGAGCACTTCCCATTCATTCCCTGTCCCGTGCAGCTGAGGCTGCAGAGAAAGGCATGGGTGGTTGAGCTTTGGGGCGCACACCCTAATACAATAGGCTGCGCACACCTATGGTCCCATCTTTGGCATTGGGGGAATTATTCACGCCCCATCCGTGGCACCAGCAGGAGGAATCGCCCCCTGTCGTTGGCGCCAGTGGGAGGAATCGCGCCTCAAGGGCCGGATAGAGGGAAGCAAAGGGTCACATTCGGCCCCCGGGCCGCAGTTTGGAGACCACTGAGGTAGACCTTTATATTATGCAGGTTTTGATAAATTTTGTTGATAGGACAAACTATACTCCAGACAGTATATGGCCTAACCTTCCTACAAATCGTATCCTTGGGTCTGTTACTGGATTGTCACCACAATATATTCCCCTGATCCGGACACCCACTCACCGAACACTTCTTCTCCAGCCTTTGCTGATTGACCCACTGGGTCTTCCGGTCACGCACAGTGTTTTCAGGCTCCACCACTTCTGCAAATTTCAGGTTGTCTGCAGCATACTCATGTCCTGCATGAGAAGAGAAATAAAAAAAAAAAAAAAAAATTACCACCACCTGCAACAAGGTCATAGAAAATATCTACATGGCCTACAGCAACCAATCATATCCATCCATATATTTTCCAAGCTGCACTTGAAACAAGATAGCTGTGATCTGAGTGGCTACTATAAGGAAATTACCTTTATTTCAGACATATGGTATACTTAAAGGATGAACGCACCCAGAACTGATATTTAAGTGTTTAGTAGATGCTAGACAGTTGAGCACCCTGACCATTTCTTCAGTCTCTCAGGGGCTCCATTTTTAAGATCCCTGTATCCATCATGGAGAGGTTCCCATCATCCCGGTGCGGAGTTCCTGGATCTGTACATCCGCTGTATCCATTATGGTGAGGTTCCCTCCATCCCTCTGCTGAGTTCCTGGATCTGTACTCTGTACTCCTGCTGTACCCATAATGAGGGGTTCCCACCGTCCCTGTGATGATTTCCCAGGTATGTACAACTGCTGTACCCATTATAAGGGGTTCCTACCATCCCTGTGCTGAGTTCCCGGGTCTGTACACCTGCTGCACCCATTATGAGGGGTTCCCACCATCCCTGTGCTGAATTCCTGGGTCTGCACACCTACTGTGCCCATTATGAGGAGTTCCCACCATCCCTGTGCTGAGTAGCCATGTCTGCACACCTGCTGTGCCCATTATGAGGGGTTCCCACCATCCCTGTGTGGAGTTCCTGGGTCTGCACACCTGCTGTGCCCATTAGGAGGGGATTTTCTCTATACTTGCACAGAGTTCCCCAATCTTTACACCTGCTGTGCCCATTATGTTGGTTTCCCACCATCCCTGTGCTGAGTTGCAGGGTCTCTACAGCTGCTGTGTCCATTATGAGAAGATCCCTGGGCTGAATTCCCAGGTTTGCACACCTGCTGCACCCATTATGAGGGGTTCTCACCATCCCTGTGCTGAATTCCCAAGTCTGCACGCCCACTGTGCCCATTATGAGGTGTTCCCACCATCCCTGTGCTGAATTCCTGGGTCCGCACACCTACTGTGCCCATTATGAGGGGTTCCCACCATCCCTGTGCTGAATTCCTGGGTCTGCACACCTACTGTGCCCATTATGAGGAGTTCCCACCATCCCTGTGCTGAGTTGCAGGGTCTCTACAGCTGCTGTGCCCATTATGAGAAGATCCCTGGGCTGATTTCCCAGGTTTGCACACCTGCTGAGCCCAATATAAGGGGTTCCCACCATCCCCACAATGAATTCTGATGTCTGCACACCTACATTTTGCCCTTTATGAAGGGTTTCCACCATCCCTGCTGGTATTTTTCATTTTTCCTTTAGAGAGAATAAATAGAAGGAACTGGAACCCACAAAGATAGTCAGCACCCAAAATTCCTAGGTGGACAGATGCGGAGTCTGGAGTTCTGGCCAAGAGATCTTATTGTTGGCGGATCCAAGACATATAAGAAGCCAAGGGCTGCCTTCGCATACCAGGCTTCACCTATAGCTGAAATATTATGTTTGGGTGTTTGTCCTACATTGGGGTTGATTTACTCAAGCTGAAGCACTCCAAATCTGGTGCAGCTGTGCATGGCTGCCAATCAGCTTCTAACTTTAGTTTGTTCAATTAAGCTTTGACAAAAATAAAAAAAAAAACCCTGGAAGCCAATTGGTTTCTATGCGGAACTGCACCAGATTTTGCACTCGCCAGTTTTAGTAAATCAACCCCAATGGGTCTCATGGACACAAGCCTTTAAATGAGCAGATCTCAATGCCAATTGCAAGCAATCAGATTCTCTCCTTCAGATTTCCAGTTCTACATAGAAAAATGATTGAATCTCCTGGATGGTTCTGCAAGGACCATCCATTCTTTGATGGTCTCAGGCTTCTGATGCTCACAACCATCTACATCCGGACCTGGAATAAGCACAGGACGGGTTTACTACAGATCAGTTCTTCTCTCTGCATCAGTCAATATAAATTCAGTTTTACAGGATATCTGAAGAACATGCAGCAGGGGCTTTCCACATAATGTACTTTTTGTGAGACTTTCAAAACAGCTGGAGAATTTTAATATTGAAAGTACAGTATTGTGTAAAGTATTGTGATATATTTGCGCAGGAAACGCAGATTACGGGTAATGTGTATATCAGCAACTTCACAAGAACTACAAGTGTCTTACCAGCACAAGACTTACTGGTAGGAGAAGATAAAAGCTATAATCACCAAAGCCTGAACCTCCTCTCGAACAGTGGAACCTTATCTTTTAGGAACTATGTATTATTTATTTACTTGTATTCTCTCCTGGTCAAAGCAGAAGGGTCAGGCTGGAAAGTCCCCTAACAAGGAGGCTGTCCTATTTCCTGCTTGATCAAAGGGCTAATAACGCACTGAAAAAACTGTATTGTATGGTTACATGTATGAAAACTACACACGTGTTAAGTTACTTTATTATTCTCGAGTAGGCCAGGCAATGTTTCGCCTCACCATTTTTTAGCTCAGGCAGGGGACAGGTCGACCTCCTTTGGTACATTGCAACCCTGGACTGATATGCCCACTCTGGTGGGGAGGAAATTCAACTAAATAACAGCACAAACACCTATCGCTGAAACAGAAGATGGCACTATGATAAATTAAGACTCTAGAATCTGATTCTCATAAGTAATATTGACTGGATTTCTTTTAAGAAAAACCTGACATACTGAGGAGCTGTCCCTGCCAACTTCATTATAAAATGCTAGTTGCCAGGCTCTCATGCTGTAAATGTGAGCCTTCTCTAGCTGTGAGAGATTTCAGAGGGTAGAATTATGCAACAGGAGGTGGTTACAGTGCAGTGCTCTCTACTGAGCCCACAGCAACCCAGCCCAGCTGTGATGGAGCAGGAGAGGGAAGCTGCACAGCAGAGAGTTGAGGCATCTTGAACCTACTGCAGTCTAACCCACTTACACACTGAGGCATGAGAGGGAAGTTATATGGCACCGACTTGTGTGCCTAGAGTTCTGCTGCCCAACCTGTAGCCCTCTGGCAAATTTTGTGCTGCCCTCTGGACCCCTACAGATACTAATCTGCATTTTTTTATTGCCCGGTTATAGCAATGGTCTATAGTAGGCTCGTGTAGTGCATCTTCAGTCTGCAGTCTTCAGAAGCATGTCTGAAATTTCTCACCATCTCTTTTATCATGCCTATAGTCTTCCACAGTCTCTGACCATCTCGTGTGTCATGCCCCCAGTCTCTGACCATCTCATGTGTCATGCCTTCACAGTCTCTGACCATCTCGTGTGTCATGCCTTCACAGTGTCTGACCATCTCGTGTGTCATGCCCCCACAGTCTGACCATCTCGTGTGTCATGCCCCCACAGTCTGACCATCTCGTGTGTCATGCCCCCACAGTCTGACCATCTCATGTGTCATGCCCCCACAGTCTCTGACCATCTCATGTGTCATGCCCCCACAGTCTCTGACCATCTCATGTGTCATGCCCTCACAGTCTCGGACCATCTCGTGTGTCATGCCCCCAGTCTCTGACCATCTCTTGTATCATGTCTGCAGCCTCTGACAATCTCTTGTATCATGCCCATGGTCTTTGACTATACCCTGTTGTATGCCTGCTGTCTCTGAGACTGAATATTCACTTAAGTGTATGTGCAGCTCTTTGGTGATGGTGGGGGCCACACCTATGGCCCCCATATCAAGAATGTTGACCACCACTGGCCTAGAAGCTTCAGCCTTGGCCAGAAGGCCTGCTCAATGCGGCCATAATGCTTAAGCGAGCAGAAAATATTTGACTTTTACATTTGCTAGGGATGGCGCCAATTAAATCCATGTCAGAGATAAACATAGTCAAAGATTATTAATCGAGTATGCTTTGCCAAGAAAGACATCTGCCTCTTATAAGCAACTTAAGAAAAGAGAAGAGATGAACGTTACTCATCAGCAAACGCTGAGCGAGTGTGCCATGTGCTTCATTGTAACATGCATAAAAAATAGTCAGAGAGACCTATGGGTTGTGATGGAGCCAAAAGGAAATATAGAAAGCAGCTTTAGAGAGTTAAGGATGAGCACATGAGTGGGATGCTTCAACACAAAACCAGAAAAGACCCCCCCCCCCACCCTCGAAATTCTGCCCTATGCAATTGTACTGCTCTGTAGAGGCCCAAGTGTTCACTATAGGGGTATGCAACTTTTGGGAACAATGGAAGGAATTGTCCCTCTTGGTCAGTTAGACTGAATACTGGGAGCTGGGTACAGCAGCACGTTAACCTTAAAGTCATTGTAAAGGCTTTTTTTTAACAAACATGTTATACTTGCCTCCGCTGTGCAGCTGGTTTTGCACAGAGCCACCTGGATCCTCCTCTTCTCTGATCACTCTTCGGCTCTCCTGGCCCCTCCCTCCTATCGAGTGCCCCCTCAGCCAGCAGCTCTCTATGGGGGCACCCGAGCCAAGTCAGAGCTCTGTGTGTCCATTCAGACACGGAGCCCCAACCTGGCCCGCCCCCTCTCCCCGAATGGCTGCCAGACTTTGACAGCTGCGAGAGCCAATGGCACCACTGCTTTGTCTCCGCCAATCAGGAGGAGTGTCCTGGACAGCTGAGGGAATCGTGGCCATCGCTGGAAAGAGAGGGGGCTCAGGAGGGCAAGTATTAGGGGGGTCCTGGGGAGGCTGCTACATACAGAAGTTTTTTTTATCTTAATGAATAGAATGCATCTTCTGCCTTTAAAACTCCTTTAACTCCATTGACCTTTCCAGTTTTATTTCCTGGAGTTCTCCTTTAAAGAGACCCTGCAAGAGAAGACCTCTTACTGGCAAGCTCATGTGTCCCACCTCTCCTCCATTTCAGTACTGAGCTTTCGCCAGCATCTACGGCACCCTTTCTCAACATTTTTAAGATGAGGAATCGAACTAACTTTCCAGTCTCAAGAAACTCCTGCTAAAAAATACTATACCTACAAATCACTGAATATTGGAATTATGGCCAGTGGGGAAGAATGCTCCTTACATTGGTGGTGATTTGGAACCCCCCCCCCCTTAGAGATATCGAAAAAGATCATTGGTGTCAGTGGTTACCTGAGAAGCAGAAACCGCCCATTGCTCAAGGAACCCCTAGCAACCTCTGAAGGAACCCTGGTTGAGAAAGGCTTTTCTTTGGCATTCAAAAAATCTGGGAGTGTTGGATGCCTGTGTTTAGGCCATCTCAAATATTGATTAGACTCAGGAAAAACATTTTCTTCCTAAAAACCACTTAACTATTTGCGGGCAGTGCGGGCCCAAGGGGAAGCTACCTTGGGCCCCACAACAATGACTGGGCCCGGGGCAGCTTCCCCTTTTGCCCTGTGTTAAAGACAGCCCTGCCTGTGTCCCCCACCAGATTTGTGCTGGAACCTTCCTCTGACCCCCTAAGTCACTACAGGACTGAGCAGTGACATACAAGACAAAGGATGGAACCATGGCACGCTTTAAAGTGGTGGGTGGGTTACATTTTTATTTAAAAGCTTATGGTTGACTGGGATGGGCCTGTAAATCCAACTCCATCCAAAATATATATATTTTAAGTTGTGGATAGCATAGGGGAAGGGGTAGGGTCTCCGCTTTTTTTTTTACTATAGTCAATGTCCCTGTTGGGAAACTTTTTCTTTACTTTTTATTAGCGGGAGGAGAAAGCGCCCCAACAGGAAAAAAGTCACCCCTCTTTAGTGATGGGAAATACAAAATGTTGCTGTAATCACTGGAACAGAAGGGAAATGCTCCAGTGGAAATCTGTTTCAGTTTGGGATAGGAAAGAAAAGATATCAGTAAAAACCATTTCTACCCCCCCACTCTATTCAAACGTAACCAATATTGTCCAAATCCATTCATCATGGGTAATCTTCTTGAATCTCGGTGAGCTTTGTGTATTTCTTCCAGATCTGTGCAGTAATTAAGTGCGAGACTTCCTGTAATAAAGACCGCTCACTGCTGCTCTCTCTCCCTGTGCAGGGTGACTGGTCTTGTCTCCGCCCCCTCCTGTAAATTTCTGCAGGTAGCCTAGTGGGTGGGGCCTGCTGCGTTCCTCCCACAATTCTGCTGGTAAGTATATAGCTTATTCATTTTACAGCATGGGCAGATTTCACTTTTGACCCTGTGGTACAAGGGTCACTTTAATAATGTGTCCCTGTTAGAGTGAGGGGAAATCTCAGCAATACCAACACAGGCTGCAATAAAAAAAGTGAACAGTTCAATCTATCAAAAAAAAAAAAAAAAAAAAGTTTGCCTGGGGATGGTTAACCTCAACAGTAAGGAGCAGAGAATGTATTGAACACCAAGTAAACCATCTATTTGTGCTTTGTGTAAGCCAGATGTAGGCAGGTGACGGGTCCTGTAATGATCTGACCACTAGGTGTCACTACAGTACAATTTGGTTTCTTAAAAGCTTAACGGATAATAGTCAGAACTCCAGTATGGAGTTATCTCTCATATCCATCAGCTGTGACAAATATGACTGGCAGCGGGCAAGAATTGTGACCACTTACCAGGCCAGAGCAGCGTGCTGTCATTGAAAGAGGTCACAGTGTCCAGCGACTTCAGCATCGTCTCTGCCGAACCTTCGAACATTCTCCCTGTATGGAGAGCAAATACATAAACAATATTGAATATGTGAGAAAAAAAATAAACACACAGTAAAACAAAAATGTTACAATATGTGAAGAAAAAAAAAAAAAAAAAAAAAAA
>BLSH010310083.1:396525-414657 GCA_018402905.1 Glandirana rugosa
CACACACACATATACACACACACATATACACACATACACACACACATATACACACACACATATACACACACACACACACACACACACACTGTATATATAATTATACAACTTCAATACCGGGCACTTTCACTCCCTTCCTGCCCAGGCCGGCTTTCAGCGCTGTCACACTTGGAATGACAATTGCGTGGACATGCAACACCCTAACAAACAAAATTTGTGTCTTTTTTTTTGACAGATAAAGCTTTCTTTTGGTGGTATTTAATCACCGCTGGGTTTTTTAATTTTTTGCCGAAACTAAAAAAATAAAAAAAAAAAAAAAAAACACGAAACGAGACATGAAAAAAAAAAAAAGTTTGTTAGTTTGGCTCCCATCACACAGGCTTTCTGATCAGGTCTGCCTGGCAGTTTTCCAGGCGGACCTAATCGGAGCCTCCATTTACCCCCTATGAAGCAGCGGATGTCAGCAGTGACATGCCCGCAAGCCGACCCTCTCCGTGAAATCCAGACGGATGGAAAATAGGGTCGGATGACAATGGACAGGTGCTCATAGAGGAGACATATGCAGCGCCTCATATGCGCTGCATATGTGTTTTCAGTGAATCTTTGGACAATATAGATCTGTTTATGCGTGCTGCCATCCTTAATACTACATTTCTGACACTTATCTCAGCATTATGGATACAGCCTAATATTTATACTCTTAATAGTGAGCGCGGGTTTCTGTTTTTATATAGCTCAGAGGAGAGCAGGACTCTGAAAGGTCCATCTCTGCACAGTGAGTGGAGACAGGACTGTCATCCGCCTGCTCAGTGGATTGATCCCCCGCTGAGCAAAGTGGAGTCCGCCGGGCGGGCCGCCCTTGTGAAAGAGCCCTTTCTGTTAGAAAATGTTATATATGAGTAATTTTTCTCCTTCACCGATGTGCGCTGATGAGGAGGCACTAATATGCAGCACCGATGGACACCGATAGGCGGCACTGATGGATGACACTAATAGGCTGCACAAATGGGCGCTGATGAAGAGGCACTGATAGGCGGGCACTGTTACAACATACTGTAGCAAATCTTCACTTTGAGTTTACTTTAAGGATATGCTCTTTGTGCAAGAGGATTGCAGTCTGTAGCACTTAAAGTAGAATTATAGGCAAAACTTTTATTATTCATTTTGGATAGAGCAAGGGTGGGTTATAACCCCTGCAATGTTTATTTTTGCCATCTGCGTCCCACTGCGGAGATTTACCTTCACTTCCTTTCGCATAGCCAAACAGGAAGTGAGAGGAAATCCCTGCAAATTAAGGGAATTCTTTGGAGAGGGTCACCAGAACTAGTGTCCCCATTGAAAGATTCCTCATCTATTTTTCTTGGGACAACTCAAAATGAGATTTTTTTACTTTTACTTTCAATGATAATGGTAAACAGGACAAAGAGAGGGGGGTCTCCCTAATGGGGCACAGACAGCAATGGTAACTGACAGGGGGTCTAATCCCTCTCCACTTTATTCAAAACTAAAAAAATGTTTGCCTTTAGTTCTGCGTTAAACCCGGAAGCCAGGGAAAGTCAAGCTTTGGTAGAAGAGCAGAAATAAATAGGAGAGGGGCACAGAAGAGGCTTTTCAAACACAAAAAAAATAACAGGTATCTTCTAGTGTAAGCCAGACACAGGATTTTTTAGAAGAACAGCGTACAGGTTTAGCTAACAATTTTTAAAAGCAAAATTTCAATTTAGAGAAACAAAACAGTTCTTTATAGAGGAGTTCTATACATATGGAAAAAAAAAAAAAAAAGTCACAAATCCACAGAAAAAAAACCCCTAAAAAACTTGGATTTCTGCATGAATGGCTCCTTTATGTGGCTTAATGGTTAAATATCACCATTTTAAAGACAACTCAGCCTTGTCTTTGTTAAAGAAAAATAAATTATAGCATTACTAATGATGAAATGACATTATTAAGCGCTTATATGCCAACGTTGGGTTCCTTATACAATAACAGGTTTTGCATGAATGACTCCTTTATCTGGTTTAATGGGTAAATAATAGGGACTTTTTTTTTTATTTGTTCTTTGTTTTAAAATAATAAACTAAAATGGTTTTGATTTTTTAACAACTCTGCCTGGTCTATGTGAAAGAAAAAAGTATTATATGCTTTACTAATGATTACATATGAATATTAGGTGCTTATATGCTAATGTCATGTTATATAATAACAGGTATGCTTGCTAAACTAGAAAAAAAATGACTGAAAAACATTTACGTTAACAGCTCAGCCTGGTCTGTGTTAAAGTGGTAGTAAACCCTCCTATCATTTTCAGCCAAGGAAGCTGCCATCTTGGCCTCTGTTTCACCTACAACTGCCATGATGCTGCACATGTGATCAGCTATGACACTGGCCATTGGATGGTTTGACAGTTTGGTTTAGAGCACAACCAATGGGAGTGTTACATTAACGGCACGTGCCGGAAATGTAACTGGTTTTTAAACTGTTAAATGGATGGGTTTACTACCGCTTTACTATTACATGCTTTCCTAGTGATTAAATAGTAGTTAATCAGTGGTGGCTGGTGCACAATTTCCTTAGAGGGGCAGCCTTCTGGCGCTCGCTCGATAGCTGCCCCCCCGCTCGATCTACGCATTGCTCGTCAGTCGCCCACCAGCCCTGTACTTACCCCATTCAGGCCGCGGCTATGGCAGCTTCCTCCCCCCACTGTTTCTGCTCCCGAGTCCAGGCGGACGCTTCTCCTCCCAGCCAATTGGGTCTCAGGACCCCCAGCCAATTGGGTCTCAGGACGCGCTTCCTTATTGACTGGGAGGAGAAAGAGGAAGACATTAGCAAATATTAATTAGCTAATGTCACAAAACTGGGTGGGCTCCAGGCGCAGTGCTCACCCTTTTTTTAAAGCCAATTAAAGGCTCAGGCTCTAAGCCTGTGCTTAGAAAACAAAAGGGGGAAAAAAAAAAAAAAAAACACATTGAAATCCATGTGGCGCCCCTGCGCCCTGCATGAGTGGCCTCCCCTGGTCCTTATGTATATGCTTTTATGTTTTGGTTACTTAAAGATGCAATTAGATATCCTTGGAACGTTCTGTTGTGCAGTCTGCAGGGAGACCATAGTCCCCGAATATTCTACAGGGCTCTCAAACAAGCTGATAAGGTGTTCAATAATTTCAAGAAACATTAATTTCTGTTATCTTGGATGTGGTGCTTATGGGTAAATGCAGGTGTTTTTTTAATAAACTAAAATGGTTTGAGTCATTTTTTAACAGCTCGGCCTTGTCGGTGTTAAAGAAAAATTATTATATGCTTTACTAATGATTAAACAAGATTAGGCTCCTATATGCGAATGTTAAGTTATATAATAACAAGTGGGCTTGCTAAAGTGTTTTTGCCTGCTGGAAGATATTAGATTATCCTTAGAATGTTCTGTTGTGCAGCCTGCAGAGAGACAGTCTCCTAATATCCTACGGCGGTCTCAAATAAGCTGATAAGGTGTTCAACAATTTCAAGAAACATTAACTTCTGTTATTTTGGATGCGGTGCTTATATGCTAATGTTAGGTTACATAATAACAGGTGTCCTTGCTAAAATGTCATGCATGCAGAAAGAGGTGATCAAAATAGATTTGGAAGGTTCTGCTGTGCAATTTGGAGAGGAACAGCAGTCCCAATATTCTACAGAGCTCACAAACAAGCTGATAAGGTGTTTAACAATTTAAAGAAACACTAATTTCTGTCATGTGCAAGAGGTTTCAAGGAGGTTCTATGTGGCAACGGTCTTAACAACTAAATAAAACAGAAAAAAAAAAAAAAAAACCTGCGTTTCTATGAGGGTCTTGGCACAATTAACTATATCAGACGTCCATGGCCATGTCAGTCTCTCCACTTTCTAATCTTTAGACCTCATGCACACAGGACGTTTTTGGACTTTTTGCAGCAGCAGTTTTTGGCTTCATACGTTTTTCCCTACAGTCAATAAACTCCCCATCATGTTATCCTATGTGCCCATACACACATAGGCTGTTATCAACTGTTTTTTTTTTTTTTTTTTTACAGCCAAAACCACACAGACACAGACACACACACACACACACACACACACACACACACAAGACTAGGGGGTTCTGAAAGGACTTTTTCAGCTGTAAAAACGCTCAAATGCCCAAAAACGCAGATAAATGCACAAAAATGTGGCTCACCAGCGTTTTAACGTTTTTGATCCCATTGGAAAAAAACACTCCAAAAAGGTAATGCAAACATGCTACTGGCGGTTTTATAACTTTATTTATTTATTTATTTTTTTTTTTAACGTCCTGTCTGCACGTGGCCTTACTTTCACTCCTCTTACCCAATTCAACTTTCAAAACCTTCACCATGAGTACAGGCAGTCCCCGAGTTATGAACGTGATACGGACTGTAGGTTTGTTCTTAAATCAAATTTGTTTGTAAGTCGGAACTGTACATTTGTAAGTGTAACTTCCGGGCATGGCTATGCATGCAGTTGTGTTATTTGGGGGCTATACAGCACTGTGGGATGTGTCTGGCGCGGCTTGGCCGTATCCGGGACAGTGATGTCACACCAACCCAGTTTGTAAGTAGGAGTCGTTCGTAACTCAGGGATTGCCTGTAGAGGTTAATAAAGAATACCGCTGCACTTCCTGCAAAAAAAAAAAAAACACGGAGTGCGTGAACCAAATAATTCATAATAATGATAAGTGTTCAAAACGAATGCCAGGTGTGGTTGCCGCAAAACACCACACTGTGTTGCCACCAGTAACGAAGTCGTATCTATGAATAAGTGTTGTGAAAACCCAAGGTAAAAACATACCTCAAACTAATAACCTCAAATAGTGCCTAATAAAAATATATACATTGGCTCCCACTGCTGTCAATCACAGCCAGTGAGCCAATGAAAACAGAGCTGGGGAGGAGGGGTTGGGCCGCGGCTCAATTTGTCTTATTTTATTTATTGCATTAATTTCAGGTACTTATATAGTGCCGTCAATTTACGCAGCGCTTTACATATACATTGTACATTCACATCAGTCCCTACCCTCAAGGAGCTTACAATCCAAGGTCCCCAACTCACATTCATACATATACTAGGGCCAATTTAGACAGGATCCAATTAACCTACCGGCATGTCTTTGGATTGTGGGAGGAAACTGGAGTACCCGGAGGAAACCCACGCAGGCACAGGGATAATGGCACAAAGAATGGGGCTCGGGAACGAGCATGCATCAGTGCCCCATAGTAAGTGGCTCTATGTCTTATGGATGCATAGAGCAAAGCTCAGGAACGAGCATGCATCAATGCCCCCATAGTAAGCTTCTCTGTGTGTCTTCTGGTAACATAGAACAGGGCTCGGGAACGAGAATACATCAGTGCCCCATAGCAAGCAGCTCTGTGTCTTATGGACGCATAGAGCAGAGGTCGAGAACGAGCATGCATCAGCACAGCCATAGCAAGCGGCTCTGTGCGTCTTCTGGTCGCATAGAGCAGAGCTCAGGAACAAGCACGCATCAGTGCCCCCATAGCAAGTGGCTCTTTGCGCCTGCTGGTCGCATAGACTGGGGCTCTGGAACGAGCATGCATCAGTGCCTCATTGCAAGTGGCTTTATGTCTTATGGATGCATAGAGCAGAGCTCAAGAAAGAGCACTCATCAGTGCCCCCATAGCAAGTGGCTTTGTCTTCTGGTCGCATAGAGCAGGGCTCAGGAACGAGCATGCATCAGTGCCCCCTAGCAAGCGGCTCTGTCTTCTGGTCACATAGAACAGGGCTTGGGAATGAGCATGCAACAGTGCCCCCCATAGCAAGTGGCTTGCTGTTGGGGGCAATGGTCAAGGAGGAGGAGCACTGGCAGGGGACCCAAGAAGAGGATCTGGGCTGTTCTGTGCAAATTCCACTGCATAGAGCATGTATAACAAGTTTATTTGATATTTAATAAAAAACACATACCTTTAATATCGCTTTGGTTTCATTCATGTCTCCACTTTCCTGCAGCTTCCCAACAATCCAGCAAAAAACTCCAACCCCGCTCTCAAGGAGTTAAAACAATGGAGCGAGAACAATGGATTCCTTTTAAGCGTTCTCCGAAAACAAAACCCCTCACTTTCCCTTTTTTTTTTTCCAAGTGACATTTTCCGAGCACGAGGCTTTGAACTCTATTGTTTCCCAATCCTGGGATTGATGAGATAATACAGAGAGATCCCTGTCTGGATCCGACCCAAACCCAACCGCAGCCCCGCAGAGAGCTCCCAACCTGCCCGGGCAAAGGGCAAGGAGGGGCAAACAGATGCAGTAAGAGATATTACTCCCCTGGTACCCAAATACAGCACCGCCTGGAGAAAATACTTTCCGTGATATTCACAAACCTTTTTTTAGCACCCCCTTTACTTTCCAGTTAGCTATATTACTTGGCTCAGTAGGAGAGCAACAGGGAAGGTCGCTACCCTAGCAACTAGATTTCAGTTCTGTTACCTGCCAGGGGTCATTGTATCTTACACATCAATTTCTACCAACTTATTAGGGCTCGTTTACACGGGCAAAAAAAAGCTGCGTTTAGTTTTGTATGGATCTAAATGCAGCACTATAGTAATCAATGAGCCCATACACACAGCTGTGTCTACCTGTGAAAATGTGGGCTGCGTTTAGGATACACATGCATTCAGGGGAGCAAAGATCTGCAGATATTACGCGTGTATGTGCATGAACGCATACGCCTGTTCAGTGGTGGCCAGTGTTTTTTTTGGGGGTCCCCCCCATTGGGGACATCAGCCCCCCCCCGCCTTGCACTTACTGCAGCAGGCCCCGGTGGGTGGGTCGTGGGCTCTTGTGGCAGCGGGCTTCTATGGACGGCGGGCGACTCCTCCTTTCTCCTAGGTGTCCAATAGGATCGCCTGTCCTTTCAGCCAACCAGGTGATGGGTATCAGACCCGCTTCCCGAATGGCCGGGAGGAGGATCAGGGTTGCAACAGCGATTATTCATTCGCTGTTGCAACACACCTGGGTGGGCTCTGGCCAATGCTCTGCGCCCCGAGCCCACCTTATTTTAAAGCCTAATAGAGCCTCTGGCTCTAATCAGTGCTTCAAAAACACCGCCCCCACCCATCCCCGCCATAGGAATTCATGGGCCTGGCGTCCTGAAAAGGGGCTGGGCGCATGGATAGGGAGGGCGGTGGGGCAGTGACAAAAGTGCTCCTCCACATAAAGGGACTCCAGTGGTGTTCCCTTCACCAAGATGCACTCACCAAGATGCACTCACCAGAATGCCACTGGTTTATGGTGCAATAAAGTATCCCTTAAGTATTCCCAGCAACTATCCCATGACTCCTGGGGTAAAATGGCCTTTAATGCTAGAACCTGATCAGAAAATTGCTCTCCACACGGAGCCCGAGAAAAGGTTGATAGCGTAGAAATTCTAAAATTGGTAGCATACAATTAGAAAAGGATGCACATCTAGTATAAAAACAAATAGCTAAACTCATAGCAATAGCCACCGAGCCCAACTCAGAACACGGCGGCGTGGTGTCAGTATGCAAGGCTCCACCCTACGCATTTCATGCACACACATCAGGGGATCCATCTACATCCAATATGTGGCCTCCTCACCACCTGATTTAAAACAATGATTGCAATCCAATGCACGTGATTGCGACACGGTAGTACGGCAATCAGAGGTTTAAAACGGGTATGAGGGGACATTGTGCTCGGTGATCTTTACGTCTCCCATGTTGCTTCGGTAGATCTCCACCTCATTAAGGTTGCCTACCCATGCTTTACTGCATATACAGACGGTTTTACTGTTGTGGGTTTAGTAACCCTTTTAAGTTTACCTCCTCTGAAAAAAAGAGGCTAGGAATCATAGGATGTGTAATCCCAGAAAAGGAAGTTATGTTACGCAGCTGTATAGACCCGATTCTAGCTGTGAAAGTGATAGGGTGCCTTTGAGCAGATATATTCCAATGAGACCTAGTGGCCGTTCTTTACGTACAGTACCATAAGATATAGAAACAAATCTTCCTATGGGTACTCTACAAGGCAATCAGAACTCCAAATCTGAGCTCCTTAAAAAAATATATAGCTTATTATATATATATATATATAGCGGGAACGCAGGGGAAGGCAGTTCCGGCACCTCCAATGTATGGAATGGCAACGCGGTGCTGAGGTGTGCTGTAGGGTATATTGATGCTGCTGGCGGGTCTATTGTTGCTGGAGGGGATTGCTGGGGAGGTTTATTGTTGCTAGGAGGGATATACTGTTAAGATAGGGGTCTATTGATGCTGGGAGATCTGATGTTGCTGCCAGAAGTCTATTGTAGCTGGGTAAGTATTTTGTTGTTGGTGGTCCATTGTTGCTGGAGGTGGGGATCTATTTAACTGCTTTTCTTGTTATCCTTAACAAATTCCATACAAATGACTTCGTACGACAAATGTTACTTGGTTCCGTTTGCTCTAAAAAGGGGCAGTACTGGGAGGTGGATATGGGTTGGAACCAAGGAATGGTGCCCGGAGGTTGAACCAAGGAACGTTGGTAGGAGAAGGTGGGTAGGGGGGGTGGAACCAAAGAACGTTGCTAGGGAGGTGGGTAGAGGGTGGAACTAAGGAACATTGCTAGGAGGTGCGTAGGGGGCGGAACCAAGGAACGTTGCTAGTAGGTGGGTAGGGGGCGGAACCAAGGAACGGTGCCCGGAGGTGGGGATGGGGTGGAACCAAGGAACGGTGCTTGGAGGTTGGTAGCAGGTGGAACCAAGGAGAGGTGCTCGGAGGTGGGCAACGGGTGGAACCAAGAAATGGTGCTCGGAGGTGGGTAGTGGGTGGAACCAAGGAACGTTGTTTAGAGGTGGGTAGGGGGGCAGAGACAAGGGCTTACATGGAAATGGGGAGTTCCTGTACCTATTCTCTGAGAAAAAAAAGCCTTTGTACTGTATGGGCAACTTAAAAAAATAACACAGCAGCCAATTGGACATGGTCAAGCTGCATCTACTACAATTGTAATACGAAGGGTGTTTTAGGACTTACCTGTACAGCAACGGGGTCTGAGGGGTCAACTGCCACTGCCTGGCTGGATGTAGTGTCAATGACAACGTAGCTGTAGTTATCAGATAGGACAGGGATGGGAACCACTTTCACACCTTAAACGAAAAGACAGAACATAAAAATAATATACGTTGAATGGGAGCCAAGTTATAAAATCACCTTAATTTAAGGTTATTATGAATATTTTAGGGTAGATCATTAGGATGATGCTTGGCCCCACACTAATGCCAATTAAAACCAAATGTCCATACCACTAAGCCCCTCCCTATATCATTAAGCCCCACCCACTTTTTTCACGGTAGCTGTAAGGCGGTTCAGTTGCGAGTTTGGTACCACTTCCAGTGATGGCCTGACAAGGTGAATGCACAACAGTTTTCTAAACCAAAACGTCACCTGGTTCTACCACAGTAATGAGCAAACATCACAGAGGCAAGAGAGAAGGATAGCATAAGGAACAAGTGAGGCCCCGCTGCATGCACATGTGCTAACAGATAAGAGGAGGAGAGACGAGAGTGAGCAGATTTAAAGACCTTGCTGCTCATTATCCAATCAGAAGGCTGTGGACGGGGAGGTGACTCTGATGTATTCCTTAATGACATCACAGCAAGGGGTGTCGCCCTCCTCTCGCTGTGCCGTCTAGCAGATTTGTATGAATTACAAATGTGGCTGCACAGAATTACAAATCCTTCAGCAGATAAGACAATGTACATTCTACTTTGTATTGAGCCATTCACCTGGAGTTCAGATTAATGCATACTAATTAAAAATGACAAAAACCTCCATTCATCCACATACCATCCTCCTCCTTCACATCAGGTTATCTACTCAAGGAGAACTTGGGAAATTGAATGCAAGATTTTGCTTATGTCTATGCTGAGCTTTAATGACACCGCACAGCCCGCCACTGGCATCTAATTGCATTGTACAAGGGGAGAAAATGACTAATTCTATTGTGATCCAGTGACAGGTACACTTTAGTCATACAAGTGGAATTCACTAAACACGGCTATTAGTCTCCTCAGTCTGCCCTACTAAAAAGGTAAACGCCACAAAAGTTCTTTTTACAATTAAAATACAAGTTAACAGTTTTATAAAGTAGTGGCAGTGAAACTCCAGGCAACATTCCCTTAAACAAAGATTATGCTTGCTTATAAAAAAAAATAAATAAAAAAAAAATTAAAAATATATATGCAACAGGCACCCTCGAGCCCGGCGCCCCCCTGCAACAGGCACCCTCGAGCCCTGTGCAGCATGCACCCTCGAGCCCGGCTCCCCCGTGCCAACAGGCACCCTCGAGCCCGGCTCCCCCGTGCCAACAGGCACCCTCGAGCCCGGCTCCCCCGTGCCAACCGGCACCCTCGAGCCCCGGCTCCCCCGTGCCAACAGGCACCCTCGAGCCCCGGCTCCCCCGTGCCAACAGGCACCCTCGAGCCCCGGCTCCCCCGTGCCATCAGGCACCCTCGAGCCCCGGCTCCCCCGTGCCAACAGGCACCCTCGAGCCCCGGCTCCCCCGTGCCAACAGGCACCCTCGAGCCCGGCTCCCCCGTGCCAGCAGGCACCCTCGAGCCCGGCTCCCCCGTGCCAGCAGGCACCCTCGAGCCCGGCTCCCCCGTGCCAGCAGGCACCCTCGAGCCCGGCTCCCCCGTGCCAGCAGGCACCCTCGAGCCCGGCTCCCCCGTGCCAACAGGCACCCTCGAGCCCGGCGCCCCCGTGCCAACAGGCACCCTCGAGCCCGGCACCCCCGTGCCAACAGGCACCCTCGAGCCCGGCACCCCCATGCAACAGGGAAAGGGGGGGGGGTGCTGAGCAAAAGGGGAAGGGGGTGGTTGTGGTGTTGAGTATTTGCAACTATTCTTTTTGCTTCTATATCCTGCCAGCCCCCTTCTGTTGTGGCCTCATATCCTATGTAGAATAGACAGGTCATATCCCTCTCATTATTGACCCCCCTCTCCTGGACTTCAGACATCCCAAAGAGCCTCATGCTCCAGTCAGCACCAGGTACCGGTACATTGAGGGGGGCTATCATTTTAAGGGGAACTTATCTCAAAAGCAGCCCTCCAGTTCTGAGAGACACCTAGACCCCTTTGCCATGGGAGTAACATGTAGTGGAGACCAGTATTAGTCAGCCAGGGTTTGGACTATTTCATTTTTGGCCCCCTTTCCAATTTCAATATTTTTATTAAAAGGTCTTCAGAGACAAGTAAAGCAGGCAGGACATTTAGAACAAAGTCAAATGATAAGAAACTACTACGTTGTCCAGCTAGAAGGCCATCAACAACTCTACAATTGGAAAATCTTGGAAGCTCTAATATTTGCTTGGGGGGAGTTGTTGACCTTGCAGAAAAAAAAAAAAAAAAAAAAAAAAGGGGAAGAAGAAAAATATAAAAGGAAATAAAAGAGCAGGTGAAAAGTGGGAATATAAAGTGAATGATCTCTGATTGGAGTGTGCTGAAGAGAGAGAAAGTAAAAGTTTGAAAAGGTCTAGTAGAAGCAATGAGGAACTGGGTTATTCCACAGAGGAGTCGTCAAAAGGGAGGACCATAGGTGTGCACAGCCTATTGCATAAAGGTGTGCACCCCAAAGCTCAAAGTGTAAACTGCAGCAAACATTTTTTATTCATTTTTAATAGGGAGTGGTTAGACCCTCTGATCAAAAGGGACTGAAAGAGGGAAAATCCAAAATTTTCAGCTGCCACCATATCTAGAATAGAAGGGAAATCTACCAATAGGAACACATATTTTAGGGGCCAGATGGGTACAAGGGCATTTCCTTCAGTTTAGAGAATTTACTGAACATCCTATTTCTACAGGACAGAAATCTTGGTTTCATATCCATTTTAAACTGGGTAAACTAGGATCAGGGTGGATATATTGTATCCAAGGCGTCCAGATCTTTCGAAATTTAGGTATTTAATGTAGGTATCTGAGCCTATGCTGGGGGCGTTCCCATCAACCTTTCATCCAACAACCTTTTATTCCCGTGGAAGCATTTCCTAAGTTCACTATGTATCTCATAATGTTCCTACTCAGACATGCAACATCAGCTTGGAGCAATCCAGCTGTGCATGTTGTAAACTGCAGTTAGGGGGTCGATATTAATTTTCCTAGGCGATTAAATGGTTTTAAAGAAGAATTCCACTTATGCATATTTTATACACTGCTCCATTGCTGCAGCTTGCACCAGTGTAACTATGTGTATATACCATACCAGTGGGATCTCTGTAGAAAATGGAAATCACTGTAATAGGCACACACATTCCAGTTATCTCCACAAGCTTTCAGGTCCTGTGCAGACTAGCTGCTCTACTGCATTCTGAACACAGGAAGTCGGCTGCTCAGCACAGGTGCCATTCAGAGAATGCTTTGCCTTTTCTGAATGCAAAGCAGTCTCTGAATGGTGCCTGTGCTGAGCAGCCGACTTCCTGTGTTCAATGGATGCCCTGCTGAATCCTGGGCACGGGACCTGGAAGCTTGTGGAGATCACTGAAGTTGCTGTCTGTTCCAGAGACATCAGTCATGTATGGTATATACAGTTACATTGGTCTAAGCTGGACTATGTATAAAATATCAGTAAGTGAAATTTTTCTTCAAATCTTTATTTTACTCTTTCATGTGCCAAATGTTTGCTTGTGAAACAAAAATGATCCCCAAGAGCACAGATGAAGTAGTGGCGTCACTAGGGTTGTCACGTGATGCAGTAAAACATGGTGTCACACCCTCCCCCAAGGCTCTCCTGTCTACCCAGCCACAGGGCAGGCTAGTTTGGGGCCGGCACAGACGGGGGTGACACCATGGAGGTCGTATATCACTTCCTACTTGGTGTCACCAGGGTGCAGTCCACAACCCCATAGCAAAGCCAGTGAGTTGAAGCCACCCCCAATCATTCACCCTGTCTGATTGAATCCACAGACATAGCCTTACAAAGGAAGGGGGTCACTGCTCTAATTCTTTCACTTGTGTGTACATTTTAGCTTGTGCTATTGAGGTCTGCAATCAGCAAACTCTTTTCCAGCAAAAGGTAAAAGAAAATAGAATCAGCAAACCATGTGGAAATATTTAGATCTACTGGCTGGATAGGAACATACAAAATGTATTAAACAATGGGGTTGATTTACTAAAGGGTAAATAGTCTGTGCACTGCAAGTGCAGTTACTCTCGTTCTGAGGGGGAACATGCAAGGAAATTCAAAAGCTGCATTTTTTGCTTGCACATGATTGGATGATAGAAAACATCAGAGCTTCCCCTCAGATCTAGAGCAACTGCATTTCCATGTGCACTTCTAGTGCACAGTACAGTGCATCCGGAAAGTATTCACAGCGCTCCACATTTTATGTTCCAGCCTTCTTCCAAAATGTTAAATTGAGGAAAATGATGCATTTAATCCAAACAATACCCCATAATGACAACCTTTGCAAATTTAATAAAAATAAAAAATCCCATGTACATAAGTATTCACAGCCTTTGCCATGACACTCAACACTGAGCTCAGGTGCCTCCTGCTTCCACTGATCATCCTTGAGTTGGTTCTACAGCTTGATTGGAGTCCACCTGTGGTAAATTTAGTTGATTGGACATGATTTGGAAAGGCACCCACCTGTCTATTAAATGGACCCAAAGTTAACGGTGCATTTCAGAGCACAAACCAAGCCAATGAGAACCAAGGAATTGTCTGTAGACCTCTTAGACAGGATTGTATGGAGGCACAGATCTGGGGAAGGGTACAGAAAAATTTCTGCAGCATTGAAGGTCCCAATGAGCACAGTGGCCTCCATCATCTGTAAATGGAAGAAGTTTGGAACCACCACAACTCCTCCTAGAGCAGGCCACACGGTCAAACTGAGCGATTGGGAGAGAAGGGCCTAAGTCAGGGAGGTAACCAAGAGCCCAATGGTCACTCAGAGCTCCAGCGTTTCTCTATTGAGAGAGGAGAACCTTTCAGAAGAACAACCATCTCTGCAGCACTCCACCAATCAGGCCTGTATGGCAGAGTGGCCAGACGGAAGCCACTCCTCAGTAAAAGGCACATGACAGCCTATCTGGAGTTTGCCAAAAGGCACCTGAAGGACTCGCAGACCATGAGAAACAAAATTTTCTGGTCTGATGAAACAAAGATTGAACTCTGAGTCATGTCTGGAGGAAACCAGGCACCGCTCATCACCTGGCCAATACCATCCCTACAGTGAAGCATGGTGGTGGCAGCATCATGCTGTGGGGAGGTTTTTCAGTGGCAGGAACTGGGAGACTAGTCAGGATAGAGGGAAAGATAAATGCAGCAATTTACAGAGACCTCTTTATAGAAAAGCTGCTCCAGAGCGCTCTGGAACCGGGGCGAAGGTTCCTCTTCCAACAGGACAACGACCCTAAGCACACAGCCAAGATAACTAAGGAGTGGCTACGGGACAACTCTGTGAATGTCCTTGAGTGGCCCAGCCAGAGCCCAGACTTGAACCCCATTGAGAAATCTGAAAATGGCTGTGCACCGATGTTCCTAATCCAACCTGATGGAGCTTGGGAGGTCCTGCAAATAAGAATGGGAGAAACTGCCCAAAAATAGGTGTGCCAAGCTTGTGGCATCATAACTCAAAAAGACTCGAGGCTGTAATTGGTGCCAAAGGTGCTTCACCAAAGTATTGAGCAAAGGCTGTGAATTCGCATGTACGTGGGATATTTTCGTTTTTTATTTTTAATACATTTTAAAATATTTCAAACAAACTTATTCCACGTTGTCATTATGGGGTATTATGATTTGTAGAATTTTGAGGAAAATAATTTAATCCATTTTAGAATAAGGCTGTAACATAACAAAATGTGGAAAAAGTGAAGCGATGTGAAAACTTTCCGGATGTTCTTGCCTTTAGTAAATCAACCTCAATATTTAATATTTACTGATTGTTCAATTTTTTTTTCTGCGAATAGTATTTTTGGGACCCGTCCAAAATAAATTTTTAATGCTTGGAGTTATGCACATGACAGGTCCGGGCAGTTTGACACGATCAGGAAATACATCTTCTGCAGCCACATATCTGAGGTTTTGGTTAAAAACATGCAGAGGAAAAAGCTGTCACCGCTGCTGAGAATAAAGGTCCATTGAAAGCCAAAACTTAGACTGCAGTTCTTGGCCGCCAGCAGGACTCAGACGCCCCAATGGCTTTTCAAATCTCTTAAGAAATCTCTGTGCTGGAGTTCCCAACTCCGCCCACCTGCTGCAATCGGAGGAATAACCTCTCCTTTTGGATTTCTCACTTCAATTTTTTAAAAGGAGGAATAAAAGCGCTGTTCTGTATTTTTCAAAACATATTAAAATATGATTAATACATTTAGGAGCATTTCACCTTAATTGACCTGAGCTCAAAACATGGAGAAGATTTGCTATGTTATGGAAACATCCAGTTAATGTTAATTGTGCCTTAGCAATACCCTGACAGATGTAGTTTTTGTCTGGAATTTCTTTTGAAATTAGCAGAGCACTTCCTGTGCTGCCCTCACTGTTCTCCTCGCTGGAGAGGAAGCTGTACCTGAGGACCCACAGTGCAAGGATCTCCCCGCTTCTGAGAATTTGTGCTTCCACCACCCATCCTGATGCTACATCATTACACCACCAGTCAAACCTTTAGCGTGAGCACAGCCAGGTGATTTAGAGGCTCTTTGTCTGCGTGACTTGTAGTACAGGAGCACTAGGGCAGGTTTTTGGCCCCATAGACTTTAAAATGGGGGCGCCTAAAAATTGTCTGTAGGACGCGCATTATTAGGTGCTCCCATTAATTATAAGAATTATAAGCATCCTAATCTTGAGCCTTCAAGCGGTATTAAACCTAAATATCAAAAACATATTGCAGTTTTCAAATTCTTAGATGTGATGGCTGCATTCGTTTTCTTTTTTAGGCTCTCTTATTTTAATCTAGTTCTTCAGCCATTCTGTTGCCTTAAAAAAACAAAAAAAAACCAAAAAAAAAATAAACAAAAAACAAACACAAGTTCTCTCCCAGATGTATACGTTTACGTGGATGAGACAAACCATTAAACACTGGCAGGGATGCTTAAATGATCAGCTTTTATTTAAAAACGTCACCCCAAAAAGGAAAAAAAAAAAAAAAACCTGTTTGATGTAACCAATTATAAAGTGTGAGCTGGAGTTTGGTGTCAATTTGTTAGTGTATCTAAATCTGCTAGTACATCTAACAGTTTCTCCCCACCCCCCAGAGTGACAATGTTGCTGTCCAAAGGTTGCTCCTTCATCCAGAGTGGGGGCGCTCTAATACAGGAGGTGTGTTACTGGCCATATCACCAGGTCTAAATAAGAACAACGAATGCAGCCACTACAATGTATTACATTTCTGGTTTGGGGTTTAATGTGATTGTAAAGGTTTTTTTTTATTTTTTTTTTTTAAATACAAGCATGTTCTACTTACCTGCTCTGTGCAAGGGTTTTGCAGAGTGGCCCCGAGCCTCCTTTTCTGGTCCTGGCTCCTCCTCTTCATCAGGTGCCCCCACAGAGAGCCCCTTTCCATGGGGCACCCATTTGGGCACTCTAACGAGTACCACTGCTGCGTCCATTGACACAAACAGGAGGACTCGGCCCCACCACCGGCTCTCATATCACTGGATTTGATTGACAGCAGTGGGAGCCAATGGCTCCTGCTGCCATCAATCTATCCAATGAGGACCCGAGACAGCGGCTGGAGCTGCAGAGCACGTGCATGTCACTGGAACGATTGGGTTCAGGCAAGTTAGAGGGGGGCCCTGGGGGGCTGCTGGCATTTTGGACTCCTTTAAATCCGCTTTCAGGAATCAGGCTCATTGAGGAATATGGGATTCTTAAAAGAGTTGTAAAGTCCCCTCCCCCCCTTTTTCTTACCTGAACCGGATCGTTCCAGGGACGAGCCCAGCAGCTCCAGCCGGTGTCTCGGGTCCTCATTGGATAGATTGATAGCACCAGAAGCCATTGGCTCCCGCTGCTGTCAATCAAATCCAGTGATGCTGAGGCGCCCGCCCCCGATTCCTGCTGTCTGTGTCAATGGACGCAGCAGCGGGACTCGGGAGTGCGCCCGCACGTGTGACCCCATGGAAAGCGGCTCTCTGTGGGGCACCCGATGAAGAGCAGGAGCGGCGCCGGGTCACCACATAAGAGGATTGGGCCGCTCTGTGCAAAAGCAGGTAAGTATAACATGTTTGTTAATTTATAGAATAAATACATTTTAGAAAAAAAAAAAAAAAAAAAGGAAAAAAAAAAAACACCTTTACAAATCTCTTTAAATCGGGAGTCTTCGGGGATGGTGCAAATTGGGGTTAATGGTGCTACATAGAACATTGGTACCAGTTTGTGACGTGCTGCCCTTTTTTCCTACTTGCCCAATTGCTATACCCCCCCCCCCCCCCCGGAAAAGCCTTGGCAGTGGTTGTGTGCACACAGCATGTAATGAATGTTACAATTTAAAAGCCTAATTAAAAAAAAATCTAATTGGCTGCCCAAGGCCATTACATTTTATGTCTTCCTCACAATAAATAAGCGGTTTATGTTTCCTTGTGTGGAGTGCGTTGTGTTCCCTCTCTCAATTCTCTGATCGTTATCTCGCTCTTCGGTTAATCATCAGCCACTGAAAACTCTCGGCTTTCAACAAATACAATGTTACACATGCAGATGTTTTCCTCCTCCTAGTACATGGATTGCATTGGGCAACCCCACTTATCGTGCACTCCTCGCTCCGGTGTTTACCCAGAACGCGCTCCTGCTCCGCCAATCACACATCTCACAGTTAGAACTTATGCAATGCAAACATGACTCCGCACTTTTCACACTCTACACACTAACCGCCTCGTCCTCGCGCAAGACCCATTTGTGGCCTCGCTCCTCACGTGCTATTCACCCCAACGGGTTACGTTAGGTACATGATCCTCCTCCTTTTGTAGACGTACACATTGTAACATAAACAACTTTCGGCTCTCAAAAGTCACCGACTACTAATTGGCTTCTCGCTCTATTGCTAGTCTCTTAACTCTCTCCCTTGTGTTGCGTGAGGTGTGTTCCTTTGTATTTGGCGAATAAATAACACTCCTTCTGTATTTTACATTACCGGAACCCGTCGGTTAATCTAAAAAAAAATT
>BLSH010310083.1:430388-443865 GCA_018402905.1 Glandirana rugosa
GGTTTGGGCTTGTAAAGTCACCGCGTACCGTAATCCAAAGGTGGTCTCTAATGGGGGGGGGGGCTGACTGCTGATCTAAAAGATAAACCTAATGCCATGCGCCACTGAAATGTTCGGGTTTGGCTTGAAGAAAAGGTGGCAACCCGAGACCCTCCATTACTCTATTCAAATGTTTTGCCTTTAGTTCTAGAAAATCTCTCCGGAGTGAGGAAATCCCTCCACAGTGAAGGGATCCCAGTGTTGTCACCAGAGCCAGCGTCCCCACTGGAAAATTTCCCTTCAGTTATATTTTAAAGAAAAGTCAACAGTCAATATGTGAGAAAGAATGCCATCACTGTCTTTGTGTCAGAAGAGGGGGGTGTCATGGATCTTCTCTGAGGAGATTTCAGGCTTTGTCACTGTGACAAGGCCGGCAGATGGGGGCGACAATATGAAGGTCATTTCCAGCACGCTGAGAGCGCCTCACAGATAACGCTTTTATCTCACAGGCCCGGCGCTCTCATTTACCACACACACGCCAACCGCTTCTAATCTCCCCTCACACACGGCTCCCAGAGGCCTTCATTAACTCATAAGGATCCTCTGAGCTCAGGAAGACACTGCATGGCCTCATTCACACCAGTGATTAAAAAAGCAGCACTGGTGACACACAAATAGCGTCCATGGTGTTTAAGTGAGCGTTTGCAAGGTCCGCTTACTGTGCAGGCCCCCCTTCCCCATGTTATTTATAAGAAATGATTTATACATATGAGGCAGGATCCTAGGGAATACAGACTAGGGGAAAGAGAAGACATTGTATAGGAGAGATACGGCCTGCACTGAATTCCCATTTCCCAAGAGCGGGGCATCAATCCCACCCAGCACTATGGAGAAGAGTGTCAGGTAAGTATATCTCAACATTTTTCTTTTTCTGACTTTTCCAGGGGAAAGCAGACCTTGCATTTTACTGGGGGCCCATGCAGTGTATGCAGACCTTACATTTTACTGGGGACCCCATGCAGTGTATGCAGACCTTACATTTTACTGGGGACCCCATGCAGTGTATGCAGACCTTACATTTTACTGGGGCCTCATGCAGTGTATGCAGACCTTACATTTTACTGGGGGGGGCCCCATGCAGTGTATGCAGACCTTGCATTTTACTGGGGGGGCCCATGCAGTGTATGCAGACCTTGCATTTTACTGGGGGCCCCGTGCAGTGTATGCAGACCTTGCATTTTACTGGGGGCCCCGTGCAGTGTATGCAGACCTTGCATTTTACTGGGGCCCCGTGCACTGTATGCAGGCCTTGCATTTTACTGGGGCCCCGTGCACTGTATGCAGACCTTGCATTTTACTGGGGGGCCCATGCAGTGTATGCAGACCTTGCATTTTACTGGGGGGCCCTTGCAGTGTATGCAGACCTTGCATTTTACTGGGGGGCCCATGCAGTGTATGCAGACCTTGCATTTTACTGGGGCCCCATGCAGTGTATGCAGACCTTGCATTTTACTGGGGCCCCCATGCAGTGTATGCAGACCTTGCATTTTACTGGGGTCCCCATGCAGTGTATGCAGACCTTGCATTTTACTGGGGCCCCCCATGCAGTGTATGCAGACCTTGCATTGTACTGGGGGCCCGTGCAGTGTATGCAGTCCTTGCATTGTACTGGGGCGCCGTGCAGTGTATGCAGACCTTGCATTGTACTGGGGGCCCGTGCAGTGTATGCAGTCCTTGCATTGTACTGGGGGCCCGTGCAGTGTATGCAGTCCTTGCATTGTACTGGGGACCCGTGCAGTGTATGCAGTCCTTGCATTGTATTGGGGTCCCCGAGCAGTGTATGCAGACCTTGCATTGTACTGGGGGCCCCGTGCAGTGTATGCAGACCAGAGGCATAACTAGAATCTTAAGGGCCCCGGTGCAAGAAATTATGAAGGGCCCCCTAACCACTGGCCAGGGCCCTTACCTCTTCCCACTAATCTTTGGGCCCTTTACTCTCATTGCGGGATCCCTTTATTACGAACAAATAGTTGTGTACCGACGGAATTATAGTAAAAACAGTTTACTATGCTTCAGTTATGAATGAACCAATTGGTACCAATCACTAACTCTGTTCATTCAGAAAAGGAAGGAGCCGGTAAATGACAAATTCACCGACCCGTTCCCATCTCTCCATCATGACTCATCTTCTACAGCAGCTGGCAGGAGAGAGGAGGGAAGACAGCAGCTCTGTGGGGGGACCAGGGAAGCACACAGGGACCCTGGGGACAGCAGAAGACAAGTAAACTGGATAGGAGGGGTGGCGGGGGCAGCATAAAGAGGAACCAATCTCCTCCATCAGGAGAAAAATGGGGGAGATTGGTTCCTCTAAATGCCTCCCCTGCCATCCTTCCTATCCAGGTGTACAAGGGAGGCACACGTACCCCCTAGGAGCACGGGGCCCAGTTGCAATTGCAACCCCTGTAGTTACACCCCTGATGCAGACCTCGCATTGTACTGGGACGCCCTTGTAGTGTATGCAGACCATGCATTTTACTGCAAGGCTCACTTTAACATTACACATGGCATTCATGCATGTCCAGTGCTTGTTCAAAGACCATTTAGTGTCTTCCTAAGGCCAGAAGACCCCTTTAAGTATACGGTGAACTTGTGTATTGCCTGTGCTTCATATACAATCCCGGCCTCCAACATTTTTAGAAAATTGAGATTAGCAAAGCTCATGCTCCCTGATTGGAAAGATCAGCTCTGACTCATAAGGGAGGTATGTTGGACCTCTGCAGAGAGACAGCTGCTTCCACACAGAAAGCAAGGTTCATTCACTGCAGCATGCTGGCAGGAGACAGGCCTTTTCTACTCCATAGAAAAGGGAAGGGGCAGAATTCCCTTGCACAGAGACTTTTCATGCTGCTTTCCCCCTGACCCGGCCCCCGGGGGGGGGGGATAAAGCTGAGTTACTGAACACAGCGTCTCGGCAGACGTCCTACTAAACTTTCCCAAGTTCAAACTTGAGATTTATACTGCAGCCCTGCAAATTTGGAGCGTTCGGGAGAAAATGATTACACAAGGCGGCGATTGTTGACAGACTGCCCTGTAAATCTCAGATACAACATATGAAAACACTTAAGAGGCCATTAGGAATAAACGTAATTTAATGTGCACAAAAAAAAAATGAAAATATTACAACTTTCCTGAACCTGAAGAGGCAGCACAGTGGCTTAGTGGTTAGTACTTCAGCTTCGTAGCACTGGGGTCAGATCCCATATTCTTCCTGGGGCTGCATGACCCCCCCCCCCCGGGTTCTCATCTTACCTCCCACCCTCCAAAGACATACTGGAAGGTTCATTTTAGACGTCCAATTCACTTTAGTTCCAAATTCGTTTTTTTAATTTGGAAATATTCAAAATTAACGAAAACCCATTTAACAAATTTTTCTGAAATTCAAAAATCCGAATATAAAATAATGAAAGTCCAAAATGATAACCAATTTATAATAACGATTACTAACTATGAAATTTTAGGAATTGGAATTTCCTTTCAAATTTGGCTGTCAGTGAACGTAACGAATAGAAATTTATCCGAAGTTACGAATTATCCGAAATAACGAATGCCGAATCTAAACAAATGGAACATAATAAAATTATTATTATTATTATTATTAATAAAATTATTATTAATTTGTTACGTTCCATTTGTTTCGATGCGGCATTCGTTAATTCAGAAAATTTGGAACTTCGGATAAATTCGTATTCGTTACATTCACTGACAGCCAAATTTGAACGGAAATTCCAATATCTAATTTAATATAGTTGGTTATTCGTAGTTCGTTATTTAGATTTTCTGAATTAATCAAATTTTTCACAAAGTTACGAATTTCGAACAGAAAGAATGACCTAAAAAAAAAAAAAAAAAAAAAAACCAAATGAAACGAGAATGAACAATTTTTTCTGCAGTGCACGTCTTGTTGTCTCCGGTCTAAAAATTAGCCCAAGTATGATATTCAGAGTGCAGCCAAGATGGCGGCCTCACCTCCCAGCAGCAGATAAATTGCTTTGCTTCCCCAGGGAGAAAAGCTACAGAACTATAAATATTAAATATATGAAAAAAAAAAAAAAAAAAAGTTAAAAATGAATTCTAGGTATCGAAATATTTAATTTAAATTACATTGGTTCAACTTTAAAAGTAAAACAATACATTAGCACTTAGATGGCCCCAAGTACCTTTATAAAATTCTAAGTTTAATCCAGAAATGGCATCAAAAGCATTTTTCGGGGTGGAGGGCACCATGTTTCACATATGGTGGCTGTGCCCAAAAGCTCATGCCCTTGTTTACACTGTAACCTTGGTTCATCTAAAAAAATAAATAAAAAAATCCCCTGAAAGAGGCCCTGGTGAGGATCCCCCGCCCCCCCAACATTCCAAGGGGATTAAGTAAATGGTCTTCTACTTTCAGGCTGCTATAATAGCTGTAGCTAGAAGTTGGAAAAAGTTTGTGTACCCCCATGGGCATAGTAAAGAAAAAACACCGCATCTGAGCACCACAAATCTAACAATGCTATTTTATTCTTTTTTTAATATTCAAAGCAAACCCCCCCAATCCCATGTCTCCATGGTTTATTTTGCTGAGAAATCACTTTGAAAAACACCCCCCCTAGCAGATCTGGCCGCAGCCATCTTGAGAAAGGGCAGAAAATGTATGTAGCATTTACTTTGAAATCCATCTGCCCTTAGCTCAGGGATGCAGGCAGGAGGGTGTGCTTAGCTGAGAAAACCCCTCCTGGGATGTATGACATCATTTGCCTAGGCCAGAAACCAGGAAGTAACTGAAGTGTAAAAATAAAATAAAAAAATAAGTTTAAAGCGGTAGTAAACCCCGCTTTGTTATTTTTACCTACAGGTAAGCCTATAATGAGGCCTATAAATAAGTCTTACCTGTAGGTAAAATGAATCTCTCCTAAACGTGCGCCGTCTACGAGGTGATATCACTGGCGCATGCGTTCTGAAGGTCCGGCATAACTTTTATGGACTATATAAAGGTAATAAAACAAAAAGGTGAATGCATTTCAGCGCGGATTCCACTAGACTTTCTCTTTATGGAGACATCAGGAGTCTATTAGACCCCTAATGTCTCCTCTGTAGCCAATCAAGCACAGATCGTAGCTACAGTAGCCGAGGAATGACATCTCTGAAACTAGAAGTGATGTAATACCGGTCCCTTCTGGATTCATTAGTCTGGGGACAGCCGTTCCATGATTTGCACCCCCCCCGTCGCCTCTTGCACTCTTAGATACCACTGTTTTAATGCCCCCCTCCCAAAATGTCCAGCCTTTTGAATAACTCAAAGACCAAATTTTAAATGGTTTTGAACCTCCATGATCCGCTTTGAGGTTCCTACTGTATCAGACCCAATTCCTGCCTTCTCATTCCCCTCTTCCTGCCTTTGATTGGTTGAAGCCTAGATCGATATACACTCATGGGCCACTTTATTAGGTACACCTGTTCAATTGCTTGGTAACAAAAATTGCTAATCAGCCAATCACATGGCAGCAGCTCAATGCAAATAAGCCTATATTCAGGCTTACCTGCAGGTCCCGGGAATATCTCCTAAACTTGCACCGTGTAGGAGATATTCCCTACAGCATTGACCTAAGGTAAGCATTTCATAATGATTTTTTTGGGGGGGTGGGCGACTTTACAACCACTTTAAGTGACTTTGAATGTGGCATGGTTGTTGGTGTCAAGACGGGCTGGTCTTTCTGGAATTTTCACACACTCTCAGACTCTCTTTACAGAGAATGGTGGGAAAGAGAAAATATCCAGTGAGCGGCAGTTGTGTGGAGGAAAATGCCTTGCTGATGTCAGAGGAGAATGGGCAGACTGGTTGAGTTACTGTTGCCTTTCTGTCATCTCAAACCACTCATTACACCCAAGGTATGCAGAATACCATCTCGGTGAGCACAACACATCCAACCTTGAAGCAGATGGGCTACAGCAGCAGATGATCACACCGGGTGCCACTTCTGCCTGCTAAGAACAGGAAACTGAGGCACAGGATCACAAATACTGGACAATAGAAGATTGGATAAACATTGCCTGGTCTGATGAGTCTATTTCAGCTGCGACATTCAGATGGTGGGGGTCAGAATTTGGTGCATGGATCCATCCTGCCTTGTATCACCAGTTCAGGCTGGTGGTGGGGGTGTAATGGTGTGGGGGATCTTGGCACACTTTGTGCCCCTTAGTACCAATTGAGCATTGATTAAATCCCACTGCCTACCTGAGCATTGTTGCTGACCATGTCCATCCCTTTATGACTGCAGTGTCCCCATCTTCTGATGGCTCCTTCCAGCAGGATAAAGCACCATGTCACAGAGCTCCAATCATCTCACCACTGGACAATGAGGTCACTGCACTCCAATGGCCTCCATACTCCCCACATCTCATCCAATAGAGACCCTTTGGGATGTGGTGGAATGGGAGACTGGCATCATGGATGTGCAGCCGACAAATCTGCAGCAACTGTGTGATGCTATCATTGTCACTATGGAGTAAAATCTCTGAGGAACGTTTCCAACACCTTGTTGTATCTATGCCACCAAGAATGAAGGCAAAAGTGGGTCCAACCCGCTACTAGCAAGGTGTACCTAATAAAGTGGCCGGTGAGTTAAATGCGCACCATAGTTTGCCGCGGATGAGAGACTTTGGCATTGGTTTTATGGTCTGCGTGTGCTTTTGTAAAATAAAACATATACAGTATGATCTTGTAAACTTTTTTTTTTTTTTTTTTTTTTTTAATATAAAGGAAGAATGAACATCGTAAATAAGCATGGAAAATAAGCTGTCACAGCAGCACACACTCTACAATGCAATCTGATAAAACAAACACATAAAACAAGCGGCCGTACCATGAGAACAATGGGCAGTTTCCACACCAAACAATGACCGCCGAGGAACCTCGCGTTTTTCTCAAGAGAACTCGCCGAGCGCTGGTGAAAGTTCCGCAGATCTGCCTTCTGGGAAAACAGGCGGTTTATTTATTTTGGGCCGGGTACAGTCACTGCGTTATCGGGCCCTCATTGTCTTACACGGTCTGCAGAAGATGAGCTCACCGAAAACTAACAGGACTAAAATGGAAAAGTGGCGATAAGGGATTTCTCGCCACGCTGTCATTAGCAACACAAACAGAGCGGTCCGGCCCTCGGTCACCGCTACAGGAGAAGGGCCTCATTCTTATGTGCAGGTTCTCCACAGGCTCTAGGCGTTCCGGACTGAGAGCCCCCCAATGTTCAGTTCTGCCGTAAAGTAGAATACCAGTTTACGTCAAACTAGACTTAAAACTGCCCCCAACACATGGTCTGGGCTCCCCTGTGTCAGCCAGCGACGGCTGCAGGGGAGAGGATGGACTGTCGACAACACATGGGCCTTTGAAGCCTATGGGTGAGGTCACTGCTGCAGGCATTACCAAGTGATGTCAGAGTACTCTTCTCTCCCTGGCAGCCACTGCTGGCCGACATGGGAGGGGGATCAAATGCCCAGTGTGAGCTGGAGGAGGAGGGAGTGCCAACAACAGTTGAAGCCTATAGGTGACGTCCCCGCTCCAGGCATTACTAAGTGATGTCTGAGCACCCTTGTCTCCCCTGCAGCCACTGCTGGTCCCGACACGGCCAGGCTGGGCTTTTGAAGCCTATAGGTGATGTCACCACTCCAGGCATTACTAGCTGGTATCAAAGCACTCCAGTGGCGGCTGGTGGTTTTTTTTTTTTGAGGGGGGGGGGGCGGCGAACCACCAAGAAGCCCCCCGTCACTGCACTGACAGCATGCCGCACCCCCCTTTGCTCCAGGTTTCCTCTTCCTTTCTATAGTGCTAGGCATCCAATAGGATTGCCTGGCGCATTGTCAAATTGGGAAACAGGTGTGACGGCCTGTCTTCCCGATTGGCGGGGAGGAGCGTTATTGTGAAAATTTGCTATGGTCACAATTGAGTGGGATCAGGGCGCACTCTCTGCACCCCGAGCCTACCATATTTTGCAGCCTATTAGATGCCTCTGGCTCTAAATCAGGTGCTTCAAAATACACGCCCCCGCCTATCCCCGCAATTGTAATTCATGCTCCCGGAGTCCCGAGAGGGGCAGTGGCGCCCATGCGCCCTCAATGCACGGGCTGCCACTGAATCACACTCTGCTTTCCCCTGCAGCTGTTGCCGGTGGGGACACAGGGGAGATGAAATGACCAGGTGTGAATTGGGACATGTGCTTCTACCATGGAGGCTCTCAAAATTTAGAGTTAGGACTGCCGATAATACACAGGGTGCCATGAAGCGGCTCTGCAGCTTATGCATCTATTTACAAAATGTGTGCAAACTAAACACGTTTTTAACGCAAACTGCTATACAGGATAATTTGGTTGGTTGCAAGCTGGACGGCAAGTTAAGCTTTGAATTTCTTTGGTTTTGTTTCGCATAAGTTGGAATTTTACTTTAATTTAGTTTTTCAGCATTCATATCAAAGGGGGCTGATGGTATATTTGGGGGGGGGGGCAGCAAACAATGCACCCCAGTCGGTCAGTTACAAGCCCCGCACTTACCCAATCTATGGCAGGGCAGGGCTTCCCTCCAGGCGACGGGTTGTCCTGCATCTCCTCCTTGACATCAAAGCGGCCATGCATCTCCTCCCCCCTCCTCCTAGGCCAATAGGATCGCTTCTCCTTTCAGCCAAATTGGGAAACAGGTCTCAGGACCCACTTCCTGATTGGTCCAGAGGAGAATCAGTGTGGCAATAGTGAATATAAATTACACAACTGGGTGAACTCACCTGTCTGCACCTCGAACCCAGCCTTTTTTGAAGCCTATTAGAGCCTCTGGCTCTAATCACGTGCTTCAAAAAAAAAAAAAAAACCCAATTGGAATCCATGCGTCCGGCGCCCTGCATGAAGATTAGGGGGCTGAAAGCATGGATAGGGATGGCGGCGCCCCTACGTCCTGCATTACGGGCCGCCACTGATCCATATATAAATGCTCATCCTCCGGAACTTGCTGGCATCCGGATGGAGATGGCGGATTTTTGCTCAGATTGTTGGCCTGTCTCTGGCTGGAAAAGAAGATGGTTGAACAGCGATTACAGCTATTCAATCACGTTCAGGCTCTGTTCACCCCTGAGCGATTCAAATCAAAAGTGGAACCGCCAGGACTCTTCCGGAATTCAAAATAATGACGATACTCCGGACGGTTGTGCGAGTGCCATTACTTCTTAATGGCACCCCAATTGCGGCACAATTTTGCTGCGATAAAATGTGTTGCAATCGCAACGCACGGCGCTTGTTGCTCAAAGAGGAACAGGAGAGCATTCATCAGAGAAGCAGCTAAGAGGTCCATGGTAACTCTGGAGGAGCTGCAGAGATCCACATCTCAGCTGGGAGAATCTGTCCACAGGACAACTATTAGTCGTGCTCTCCACAAATCTGCCCTTTATGGAAGAGTGGCAAGAAGAAAGCCATTGTTGAAAGAAATCCATAAGATGTCCCATTTTCAGTTTGTGAGAAGCCATGTGGGGGGGACACAGCAAACGTGGAATAAGGGGCTCTGGTCAGATGAGGCCAGAATTGAACTTTTTGGCCTAAAAGTAAAATGCTGTGTGTGGTGGAAAACTAACACCGCACATCACCCTGAACACACCATCCCCACCGTGAAACATGGTGGTGGCAGCATCATGTTGTGGGGATGCTTTTCTTCAGCAAGGACAGAGAAGCTGGTCAGAGATGATGGGAAGATGGATGGAGCCAAATACAGGGCAATCTTAGAAGAAAACCTGTTGGAGTTTGCAAAAGACTTGAGACCGGGGCGGAGGTTCACCTTCCAGCAAGACAACGACCCTAAACATACAGCCAGAGCTACAATGCAATGGTTTCAAAGCATATTCATGTGTTAGAATGGCCCAGTCACAGTCCAGACCTAAATCCAATAGAGAATCTGTGGCAAGACATGAAAATTGCTGCTCACAGACGCTCTCCATCCAATCTGACAGAGCTTGGGCGTATTTTGCAAAGAAGAATGGGCAGAAATGTCCTCTCTAGATGGGCAAAGCTGGAAGAGACTTCCCCAAAAAAGACTTGCAGCTGTAATTGCAGGGAAAGGCGGTTCTACAAAGTATTAACTCAGGGGGGCGCCATACAAATGCCCCCCACACTTTTCCACATATTTATTTGTAAAAAAAAAAAATTGAAACCCATTTATCATTTTCCTTCCACTTCACAATTATGAGCCACTTTGTGTCGGTCTATCACATAAAATCCCAATAAAATACATTTACATTTTTAGTTGTAACATGAGAAAATGTGGAACATTTCAAGGGGTATGAATACTTTTTCCAGGCTCTGTATACTGGTCACACCTGGGGATATATTAGGGAGTAGATGATACGTCAGGCTTCATTTTAGCTCCTTTTGCACTAACTTTAGCTGAAAACTATTTCTGACTCTGTTGATAACACACCTGTCTGTTCTCCAACGCCGAGGGGGAAAAAAAAAAGCGCCTTTTGAAAGAAAAAAGGAAGTGGTTTTACTGTATTGCAGGAATTGCCCTTTGCTCCCGGCCGCCTGTTAATGGCTGGTTGGTTCTGTACAGGAAAAACAAGTGACTCAATTACCTCTGGGCTGTAACAATAGCGCGCTGACTATCGGAGGCGTCCCGGCGTACGCAGGTGTCCTTCCACAATACAGATGTGACCGTATCTAAAGACTCCTAAAACAACACGCTGGGCCGCTAAAAATAAACCCCCAGCTGCTTCTTTAAAATGCATCTGAAGTCATCCCTCACCAGAAAACGTGGAGGCTCGCTGATTGGCGCCGCTGCCTTGCAGAGCCGGGGTCCCGGGTTCAATAACCTGCAGAGCTGTACGGAATTTCGTCTTTAGCCGGGAGGAATAAAAAGGAGGAACAGAGTGGCCCAAAACAAAAAAAAACAAAAAAAGTTTAAAAAAACTGAAACCTGTGAAAAGTAGGTTTATGAAACCTACCAAAAAAAATAAATCAATAAATAAAAAAAAGAGATTATATATATATATATATATATATATATATATATATATATATATATATATATATTTTTTTTTTTTTTTTTTGTTAATATAGATCTTTATATAGTGCACACAAACCCAATGCAATCAATGAAGTTTCCATCAAAGTATAAAAGCCGACACTATAGTTTGAGTACTAAAATACATCCAGATAGAAGTGTGTGCACTTCCAAACTGGTAGTGGGAAAAAAAAAAAAAAAAACACCATTAACCACTTGACCTCCAGAAGATTTACCCTTCATGTCCAGGCCATTTTTTTGTGATACGGCACTGCGTTACGTTAACTGACAATTGCGCAGTTATGCAACGTTGTACCCAAATAAAATGTATGTATGTTTTCCCCACAAATAGAACTTTCTTTGTGAGCTCGCCGCCATTACTTTAAAAACATATATATTGTTTTTTTACTTTCTGCTATAAGAAACACACTCAAAAAAAATAAATAACTAAAAAATTCTACATCAATTTAGGCCAACATGTATTCTGCTACATATTTTTGGTAAAAAAAAAAAAAATCTCAAGCAGCGTATCCTGATTGGTTTGCGCAAAAGTTATAGTATCTACAAACTATGAATATATATATATATATATATATATATATATATATATATATATATATATATATATAATTTGTTTTTAAAGTAATGGCAGCGATCAGTGACTTATAGCAGGACTGTGATAAAAATATGGGGACCAATGACACAAATACAGTGATCAGTGCTAAAAAATATGTATGGTCACTGTACTAATGACACTGGCAGGAAAGAGGTTATCAGGGGCACTCAGAGGGTTAACTGTGTGCCTAGGTTGTGCTTGCTCACTATGAAGGAGGTGCTTCAACTAGGGGAAGGCAAAGATCTGTGTTCCTGCTTAGCTGGGTTTTTTTTTTGTTTTTTTTTATTTCCATGAACTTCTTTATTTACATACAGTGGGGGGGGCAGATTTACTAAAACTGGACCACAGGTGAAATTGGTGCAGTTCTGTATAGTAACCAGTTTCTAACTTTGGCTTAGTCAGTTAAAAGGCTTGTAAACCCTTCCCTTGGGGGTGTATTCTATGCATGAAGATGAAAAACCTCCTTTAGTGTAGCAGCACCCCTTTTACTAACCTGAGCCCAGCGCCAGGGACGAGCACAGCAGCTCCAGCCAGTGTCTCAGGACCTCATTGAATAGATTGATAGCAGTGCAGCCATTGGCTGCCGCTGCTGTCATTCAAATCCAGACGCAGGAGCCAGAGGCGGGCCAAGTCCTGCTGTCTGACAATGGATGCAGCAGCAGGACACGGGAGCGCGCCCGCACGAGTACCCCCAGGGAGAGTGCTTCCCCATGGGGGCACTTGATGCGGGGATGAGCCAGGTACACCGCAGAGGGACCCCAAAGGGGAGGATCAGGGCCACTTTGTGCAAAACCCTTGCACATAGGAGGTAATTATGACAGGTGTATTATTGAAAAAGAAACAAAAAAAATAAATAAAAAAAACATGGGTTTTCGGATTTTCTAATTTCTGGAAATTCCGATTTTCAAATTACCGAATTTTCAAATTCAAAATTACAAAAAAAATCGGAAATTCTAAATTTGGGATTCGTCCGAATTACCGAATTTCTAAAAATTTGCTAACAAAACGAATTGCACATCTATTCTCAACCCTCTCCTCAAGTACCCCCAACAGGCCATGTTTTCAGGTTTTCCTTCATCTTGCACAGGTGCTTTAAAAACAGAATCAATGGCTTGGTATTTTGGACAGCTATTTTATCTAAGGCCGCATTCACACACCTAGGCGATCCAACTTACAGGGTGACTGGGTCCCTCCGCTTGTGGGGACTTCTGTAATAGAAGTCAATGCAAGTTGCCTCTAAAGTAGTACAGGAACCTTTTTCTAAGTTGGAGCGACTAGAGTTGCTCCTATTTAGTCACCTGACAAGTCGCCTATGTGTGAACCGGCTCCAAGAGAAATTCCCAAAACATGGCCTGCATGGGGGAACTTGGACAGCGATGAGAACCACTGGTCTAAGACAAGAGGTCTATTAGAATGCATCAGCCAACCAGACTCCACTTCTAGCTAAAATATCACCTTTGGGCGGCCTGTCCCTTTAAGAAATAAGGAACGGTTGGGTATAAAATTGGTGTATTAAAGCAGAAAAGAAAAAAGACTCAGCCGGTGCAAAATCCTTTCCTCACTTCCTGCACCCAAGGGGATTTATAGATGTCACACTCCTGGTGTGATATGATAAGAAATGCGTTTAATAAAAGTTCATTTATTATTCATACCTTTTATAGCACCTCTAACCGCACATTCCGAGACCCGCCGCCATCCATTAACATAACGCTTCTTCTCAAGCATCGGGATTGTCATGTTCAAGCAGTAACTGGAATTGGACCATTTATTTCATTGCATTAAAAAAAAAAAAAGTAAAGCTGAACCTTCCCTGGTTC
>BLSH010310083.1:449813-465247 GCA_018402905.1 Glandirana rugosa
AAAAAAAAAAAAAAAAAAAAAAAAAGGAGAAAAGGAAAAAGGAGAAAAGAAAACAAAAAAGAAAGAAAGGTTATACACTTCTCTGCACTTTATTGAAGATGGAGTTTTGTTACACTTCAAAAAGAAAAAAAAAAAGAAAAAAAAAAAAGGAAAGTAAGAAAAAAATAAAGAAAAGAGAAGAAAAAAATATTCGATCCACCAATGACCCTCAATTGATCTGTATGAATTGCATTCCCCGCAGAGAGTTTCACCTGTTGTGACCCGATGTGGAATCCTTCATCCAGGAACGGTCAGATCTCATACAGGAATGAGACTCACATCCTAAAATTGTTCCCAGCTGCACAGCGGTGTGCCCCTCCCCTCCCCCGATGGACGGACCGCCATCAGCGTTTGATCCTGATAATACTCCTGCTGTGTTCTGGCTGAGATCCACTTCTACCCGTAACTGGACTCAGGCATTGCCAAGACTCGAAAACACACAACACACACACACACGTATAAATAAGGACTTACAAAGAACAATGAGGATTGTTAAATGATAATGATTCAGTGGGTAGGTCCGGGTAAGTGGCCTTAGAGATCAAGAGAGGAGGAGACCGCTCCAGGTGAGTAGTGTGAAACTCCAATCACTAGGTGCACGTCCGGTCCGTGAGCCGTCCCATATAGCGCCCAAGAAGAAATTGCAGACAGCACTCCAGTGGATAAGAAGAGAATTATCCGATTTATTTCAAATCATGAATAAACAAAATAAAAACAAAATAAACAAAAATAGACATCCAAAAAACATGCCCACTAGCAAGTGGATGGCAAGGCAGGAGCAGAGATTAACGCGTTTCACAAAATAGAATTGCGCTTAGTCATAATCCGGGTAAGTGGCCAGCCTAGGCTTCATGCAGAGTGGCCACTGTTTTGAAATCCCGCAGGGAGATCCGCCGGGTCTTTAAAAGCCGACTGCAGGGTGCGGGAGACACGAGAGCCAGCCAGGGCTCCATAGAGGCCGGACACAAAAATTTGGAAAATCCCTGGGGGACCGGTCCTGAACATTGAGGCCCTGGTCACATAATGAGGTTCTGCCCACGATTCCAAGTAGCAGCAAAACGCTGGTTTGGGTGACATTCGTCCATGTCCAAATTGTGTGCCTATGTTGTCGCCCTGTCACATGGTTGAGACTATAGCAGTCAATGCAGACACTTATTAGGCAGGCATGGCCCAATGTTGTCACCATCAGAAACCCATCCTATTTACATTTGCAGGTTTTATTAAATTGATATTAAACCCAAACATGTAATATAGTTTAGCTTACCAATAATTGGATGAGGTGGCTGCATTTGTTTTTTTTTTTTGTTTTTTTTTTTTTTTTAGTTTTTTCCCCTCTGTTTCCACCTGGTGATCTGGCCAGTAACACATCACCTTTATTAGAGCACCCCTACTCTGGATAAAGGAGCACAGGGGGGCACCTTTGAATGGCAGCATTGTCAGACTGGCGTTAGATGTACTAGAATATTTAAATACCATAACAATTTGATGCCAAACTCCAGCTCATACTTTATAAGCAGTTACAGCGTTTTTTTTCCCCGTTGGGATAAAGGTTTTGCATTGTAAGCTCCCCTGCCAGTGTTAAGTGGTTTGTCTCACCCATGTAAACTGATACATTCTGCTGGAGAGCTTTACTGGCTGGATCATCAAATGAAAATAGAAAAAAAAAAAATAGAAGAAAAAAAAACTATTGCAGCCATCACATCGAATGATTGGTTAGCTGCAATATAATAAATGTTTGATTTAGTGTTTAATACCGCTGTTAATTCTAACATTCATCAGCTATCATTAAAGTAATATCTGGCAGTCCTGCCATGAAGGTCCTTGTTATTGGGCGACAACTTAACCTCCAGCTTTACCCCCCCCCCCCCCCCACGTATCCAAAAAAAAATAAACACACACCAAATTTCTTACTAATATATGTATTCGGTTACACATTTTTTCGTAAAAAAACAAACAAAATCCCAATAAGCGTATATTGATTGGTTTGCGCAAAAGTTAAAGCGTCTACAAACTATGGGATATTTTTATTTTTTTATACTAGCAATGGCGGCGATCAGCGACTTATATCGGGTGACTGCTATATTGCGTTGGACAATCGAATACTTTTGACACTTTTTGGGGACCAGTGACACAAATACAGTGACTGGTGCTAAAAATATGCACAGTCACTGTACAAATTACATTAGCTGGGAAGGGGTTAACATCAGGGGCAATCAAAGGGTTAACTGTGTGCCTAACCAGTGTTTTTCTAAACTGTGGAAGGAGCTTTTACTAAGGGAAGGCATGGATCCTGGTCCCTTCTTTGCAGAGACACCGGATCCATGTCTTCCCTACTGACAGAACGGCGATCTGCCTTTACATAAGCAGATCGCAGTTCTGTCTTTGTCCGCTGGCACTTGCCAATCATCAGCCACCAAGTACCCACTGATTGGCTCCCGCTGTGTGTAATTACAGTGGGAGCGAGCCAATGGGGGCGCGCATTTGCGCCTGCTGCCCTGGAAGTGCAGGATCACGTATACATACACGATCCTGCCCACTGAGGCCGCCCTGTAGGAGTAAAACTACTATAAGATGATCGACAAGTGGATAAAATAAATCTATATGAAGGGGACTTTTTTCCCCGATGTATCACAGCAGTTGGCTAAACCCATAAAACCTTTCACACATCCTCATTACTAAACACTTCTTTTAGCTTCAAACGTTTTCCTGTTAAACTCAGTCTAACAATTCCTCGAACGAACGCTCCATTTACTTTGAATATCTGCAGAGATCAACAGAAATTTCTTAGAATTGGAGGATCAGTTAGGTTTCACTTCCATCCCAAGTCTGAAAAATAACCCCTTTATTCCTCATTTTACGCTGCAAACCACTTCTCTACTTTTCTGATATACAGCCAGAAACGCTACATTGTATCACGGGAGTAATATTATACAGCCATTTATTCCAAACTGCACGCAGCTCTTCTTACTAGCAAACAAATATTAAACCATAGAATTGTTCTCAATAAGACGCCTAAAATTATCTTATTGATATAAAGTGCAAAATTATTATCCAAATATTCTTAGATTATAAAGTGCAAACAATTATTATATAATCACCTAATAATGTGATCTACTTGCTACCTGACCACTAAATATTATTGTGCAACAATTCCATAATGCACAAAATATAACCAATTAATCAAAGTGCTCAAGTGCAAATAAATCCAATTTCATGTGTATAAATAATCCTGAAAACAATTTAAAAATCACAAATAAATATCAAACTCCAAAAAGTATGTGCCACTACGCTACATCAACCAAAGATTAGCACGCATCAAAATAATTTGTGCTCAACAAAAAAACAAAACGTTGCTCAGGTGATGAAAGTCAAAGTTCATTCATATATATTCCAGTACAGGGATCTCACTTTAAAGCGCAACTCCCCTTTTGTTAAAGTGGAGTTCCACCCATTTAAAAGTCAGCAGCTACAAAAAGTGTAGCTGCTGACTGACTTTTAATAAATTACCACTCTCACCTGTCCCACGGTCCAGCGATGTGGCCGCCCGATGCATAGCTCCTCTCCCCCTCCCCTCCCCGGCGCGGGCATAGCAAGTGTGGGCACCCGGCCGTGGCTTCACTGTGGATGACCAGGCAATCTTCTGGGAGCTGTGACGTGTCCCATATTGCTGGGGAGGGAGGAGGAGAGGAGAACTTCCCTCTGTCGCAGCAGCGCCAAGAGAGGAAGTGGGAGCTGGGATCCTGCCCCCCCCCAAAAAATAATGACATGGCAATTATGGCATGTCAGGGAGCCACCTACACATAAAGCGCAAGTTCCAATTTTGGGTGGAACTGCGCTTTAACCGATTGCCGACCGGCTTGCGTATACTTTCTACTGCAGTGGCAGCGTCCCGCGAATCACCATCTATAAACGGCGGCTCGCTCGTGCGCGGCTAGCGAGCAGGATTTGTATTCTAGCAAAAAGTAAGAAATGTTTTTTCTTGCAAAACTGTAGCTCTTTGTTCGTTTATAGCGGTGATCAGAAATGACGCAGAGGGGATCAAATACCACCAAAAGAAAGCTCTGTTTGTGGGAAAAAAAAGGGACGCAAATTTAGTTTCATTACAACGTCGCACGACCACGCAGCTGTCAGTTAAAGCGACGCAGTGCCGAATCCACAAAAAGTGCTTTGGTCCTAAAGGGGGAAATCCTTCCGGGGCTGAAGTGGTTAATAAACATTTCCCCTCTGGGTGATCTCTGTACATTGCAGGGATTTTACCAAACTTTGTTGCAGATTCTGATCTTCTGTTATTCTGAAGAAATAGCTGTTTGTTGCTCTGTGCTGAATGAGTCTAATGGGAGTGGTTAATAATTATCCACCAGCTGCTGCACCTGCAGGGTTCTGAGGAAAGTAGCAGGGTTTGCATTACTTTAGCCGTTATTTCCTATTGGGAGTATCACCAAAAAAAAAAAAAAAAAATTTTATTTGCAGGGGATGCCCAAAATCTGACTTGCATCTTAGTGCAGACTAAAAAAAAAAAAAAAAAAAAAATAAAAAAAATAAATCAGTGAGCCAATCACACAAGCAGGAAATGACATTTCTGGGGGGCGCTCTGTATACCATCTGTGTACAGAACGCCTCCTGGTGGCCATATTGCATTTTACAGAAAATCACAGCAGCTGAAGATTGAAAAAGGAAAGGTCGTTTTTAATAACATTAAATTACAATATGACTTGTGTCGCAATATGCGCTATATTTTTATTTGCCATTCCCCCCCCATGAAAGTGGAGTGGCCCTTTAAATCTTACCTCAACACACCTGCTAAAATCTGACACATCCTGCCAACTATGCCAATTATACCCTTCTACCCATTTACTGGCATGCTGCTGTGCTGACTGTACAAAGCGGTTTAAATGCTCACAATGCAGGTCAGCGTTTACAATGCGGATGTTAAATCTAAAATACACCGAAGGCAATAATTAAAAAAAGGATAATTATGACGTCTGAGCCGATTCCAAACCTACAGAACAGCGGCTCATGGAGAAAAAGTTCAGGCAGTAAAAATGCCAATTAAAATCCCTGCAGAGAAGGAATAATAAAAAAAAAAATATCACAATAATAATCTCATTAATTCACCCATTAGGAAAATACAGAATCATTGTAATCAGCGGCGGCGTGACGGATCTTTAGCAGCACAAAAAAATAAGGAAACTGTTCCTGAAGAAGAAATACAGAATTGCTGGCTGACAAGTAAATCAGAGCAGCAATCAGCCGACATCCTGGGGGGGTAATCTGCACCAATCACAAGCCATAGGGGCACAAATACATACAGTGCCTGGAAAAAGTATTCATACCCCCTGAAATGTTCCACATTTTGTCATGTTACAATCAAAAATGTAAATGTGTTTTATTGGGATTTTATGTGATAGATGACACAAAGTGGCAGGAAAATGATAAATGGTTTTCAACATTTTTTACCAAATAAATCTGTGAAAAGTGTGGGGGGAATTTGTATTCAGCCCCCTTTACTCCGATACTCCTAACTAAAATCTAGAGGAACCAATTGCCTTCAGACGTCACCTAATTAGTAAATAGAGTCCACCTGTGTGTAATTTAATCTCAGTATAAATACAGCTGTTCTGTGAATTCCTCAGAGGTTTGTTAGAGATCCTTAGTGAACAAACAGCATCATGAAGGCCAAGGAACACACCAGGCAGGTCAGAGATAAAGTTGTGAAGTATAAATCAGGGTTAGGTTATAAAAAAATATCCCCAGCTTTGAACATCTCACGGAGCTCTGTTCAATCCATCATTGGAAATGGAAAGAGTATGGCACAACTGCAAACCTACCAAGACATGGCCGTCCACCTAAACTGACCAGCCGGGCAAGGAGAGCATTCATCAGAGAAGCAGCCAAGAGGCCCATGGTAACTCTGGAGGAGCTGCAGAGATCCACAGCTCAGGTGGGAGAATCTGTCCACAGGACAATTATTACTCGTGCTCTCCACAAATCTGCCCTTTATGGAAGAGTGGCAAGAAGAAAGCCATTGTTGAAATAAAACCATAAGAAGACTGTTTGCAGTTTGCGAGAAGCCATGTGGGGGGCACAGCAAACATGTGGAAGAAGGAGCTCTGCTCAGATGAGGCCAAAATTGAACTTTTTTGGCCTAAAAGCGAAATGCTGTATGTGGGGGAAAACCAACACTGCACACACCATCCCCACTGTGAAACATGGTGGTGGCAGCATCATGTGGTGGGGATGCTTTTCTTCAGCAGGGACAGGGAAGCTGGTCAGAGTTGATGGGAAGATGTAGGAAGCCAAATACAGGGAAATCTTAGAAGAAAACCTGTTAGAGTCTGCAAAAGACTTGACTGGGGTGGAGGTTTCCCTTCCAGCAGGACAACGACCCTAAACATCCAGCCTGAGCTACAATGGAATGGTTTAGATCAAAGCATATTCATGTGTTAGAATGGCCCAGTCACAGTCCAGACCTAAATCCAATGGAGAATCTGTGGCAAGACTTGAAAATTTCTGTTCACTGATACTCTGTATATAAAAAAAAAATTGTCCATTTTTTTAAAAACGGTCATGCATTTTCAGTACACCTCATACACGCACTTTTTTTTTTTTTTTAATTGTCTAATCTCTCAGATGAAGTTTTATCTGAGAGATTAAAAAGAGAAGAAAAAAAAAAAATCTCTGTATGAATGCCAGCAAAATCAATGGTTACTACTTACTAGGCCATTTTCTCGAATGTTCTTCATTCAAAAGATTACTATGAATCAGGAAACCCATCACGTTAAAAGGCCACTAGATGGTGCCAACAGGAAATACATATCAGCTCCAACTAGTGGCCAAAATGCAGTATTTTCCAAATTCCACCTGACCTGGAGAAATAGCTTAGCAACATTTTTTTTTTTTTTTTTTAATGGTTGAGGTTTTGGGGATCCTTTTTGATATACAGCCTTAAAGAAAGTCAAATAAAATGTTGTCATGTAAGATAGGATTTCCCCTTTATTTGGAATGATTTCTCCTTGCTTCCTGTTGGGTCTTTGGAGCAGGAAGTGAAGGGAAATCTTCTGAGAGGGAAACTGGCAGCCCAAAAAAATAAATAACCTGAAGTACTAAAGCTCATCTATACATGAGGGGAAAAAATGGAATAGGATTGTGGTGCATCAGTTCTGGGCTGTGGTTGATGCATTGTTCTAATTTTTTGGGCCAAGAACAATTTTTACAAATAATTCTAAAAAGGACTTCTTCATCTCCCAGAAATGCAATCTCCCTGCCACTTCCTGTAAGCTGAAGAGGAAGCACAAAAGATTCTTATCTTCCTTCTCAGCCATCTTCTGTAAACTACAAAATCATCCACCTTCTACTGTGCAATGGACATGGAGAGGAAGACGTTCATAATCCACATCAGGAGAGCACCCAAGGGGGACAAGTGTCCTCCCTACATAGATACAGTACATTAAGTGAGCGTAGCCACCCTAGGATAGGAAGCGTTTCTGGCAGGAACAACATCAAGAGGCCACCCAAGGGTGACAACTGCTCCCCCCATAGATACAGTATAGTAAGTGAGCGTAGCCACCCTAGGACAGGAAGTGTTATGCAGAAAAAGCCTGAGTAGTCCATCGAGTCTGCCCCTTTTTATTTTATTTTATTTTTTTTTGTTTGTTTTTTGGTTTTTCCATTAACCTTGTTGTCGGACTATAGATTTAGGTTTATCCCAAGCATGTTTGAAGCCATTTACTGTTGACTGTCTCACAACCTCTGTTGGTAGTTTATTCCAATCATCAACCACCCTTTCAGTAAAATAATACTTTCTAAGATTAGTGTTGAACTTCCCCCCAGTTAGTTTGAGGTCCCCGTGTTCTTGATTTTGGTTTCATATTGAAAAGACTGCCCTCCTGAACCTTATTCACCCCCCTGATGTATTTAAAGGTTTCATTCGATGTCTCCCCTCTCCCTTCTTTCCTCCAGACTGTACATATTAAGTTCCTGAAGTCGCTCTTGATATGTTTTATCCCCCAGACCTTTCCCCATTTTTGTTACCCGTCTCTGAACTCGTTCTATTTTATCAATATCTTTTTGTAAGCGAGGTCTCCAGAACTGGACACAGTATTCTAAGTGAGGTCTCACTAAAGATCAGGGGCGTAACGATAGGGGTTGCAGGGGTTGCAATTGCAACCGGGCCCCATGGTCCAGGGGGCCCATGTGCCTCCCTTGTACACCTGAATAGGAGGGATGGCGGGGGTGGCATTTAGAGGACCCAATCTCTTCCATTTTCCTCTATCCAGTTTATTTGTCTTCTGCTGTTCCCAGGGCCCCTGTGTGCTTCCCTGGTCCCCCTGGGGCCTGCTGCAGAACTTGTGAAAGGGCCCCACTGCAGTACCGTAATAAAGGGACCGACAATAGGAGTAAAGGGCCCCAGGATCAGGGGGCCCTTCAAAATTTCTTGCACCAGGGCCCTGAAGGTTCTAGTTACGCCTCTGCTAAAGATCTATATAGAGGAATCAGAACCTCCTTCCTCCTGCTGGTGATCCCTCTACTGATACATCCCAGAATTCTATTTGCTTTTCCCACTGCCTGGTTACACGGTTTGCTCATTTTGCAATCATCTGAAATAAGCACCCCCAAATCTTTTTCTTCTGTAGTGCTGGCTAACACTGTGCCCCCAATGCTGTACTCTCTAAGGCAGGGGTAAGGAACCTGCGGCTCTCTAGCTGTTGTAGAACTACATTACCCATGAGGCATTGCAAGGCTGATGGATACAATTACTCCCAGAAGCATGATGGGAAATGTAGTTCTACAACAGCTGGAGAGCCGCAGGTTCCCTACCCCTGCTCTAAGGGGATTATTTTTTCCTAGATGCATTATTTTACATTTAGAAATATTGAACTGCAGTCTCCACTGCTTTGACCAATCTTCCAGCAATGCCAAATCATGTTCCATGTTACAGACCCCTCCAGGGATATCAACCCTATTACACTGGCAGGATCACCAAGAGAAAAAGGCTGAGCATGAATGAAACCACAAGTACTGGTAATATATTACATTTTTATTTTTGGATTTTGATACACTAACCTTCCCTACACTAAAAACATTTACATACATTAAAGCCCAGCTACAGCCAACACTTTCTACCTACGCGTTTCACCCCACCCACGAGGCTCTATGAAGACACGGTCTGTGGGAGGAGCCAGGCTGCAGCCACATCTTATTCTCCTCCAACCCTTGGCTGTGTTCAGGTGTGCAGCGTTCCACCTTTGCTCTTTTGTACCTCTACACAGGTCGGGGTGAGCTTTCTGAACGCCGGCACCGGATAGCGCTGCGAGCCACTGTGGGGCTCAGTTCTGGTGTTTACAGCGATGCTTTACATACAGTGGGTCGCAAAACATGGCTTAGTACTTGGTGGATAAATCCTTGTTGACAGTCACTTAGCAGGCTAAACACATAACCTTTTATATTTAACCTACTAAGTGATCTTCTGAATTTTCCCGATATATGACCTACATTTTTTCAGGCCTGGGAGGATCTCCCCCCCTCCCCTCTACTATTGGGGAGTGGACCGGTGGTCCTTCGCCTTTGTTTTGGCACCGCTGATTTCGGATATGGTGGGCACACCATCCACCTTTCATGTTATCACTCGTATTGTGGCTTTAGGAAGATGGTGCCTTTTCCCCGTATTCCTCACATTCATTTTACCATACAAACCTATTGTATGTCATTTCCCTCTGCCCTTTCCCTTTAACCACACCTCCCTCTCTCCCCTACACCCTCCGCCCTCTTTTCTTTCTCCTCCTTCTCTTCTTTACCCTTCTAGCCCCTTTGTCCCGTCAGGACTTTATGCAGGTAGCTGACAGACACCTTGGAAATATCTTCCCCTGATTGAAGGCTGCGTTGCGGTTATCCCCTGTGCGTTCCTCCCTCCCTTATATCATCACGCCGCCATTGGCAGTGCCGCATTAACCCTCTTGTTTGCACATACAGCCACTGAGATTGCACCGTTATATATGCTGGGTAGGTAACTTTGGGGCACAAAAGAATGATGGCATGGTGGTTAGCACTTTCACCTAGCAGTAAAAGGGTCGCTGGTTCGAATCCCAACCACGACACTATCTGCCTGGAGTTTGCATGTTCTCCCTGTGCCTGCGTGGGTTTCCTCCGGGTACTCCGGTTTCCTCCCACACTCCAAAGACATGCTGGTAGGAAAATTAGATCCCTGTCTAAATTGGCCCTAGTTTGTGTATGAATGTGAGTTAGGGACCTTAGATTGTAAGCTCCTTGAGGGTAGGGACTGATGTGACTGTACAATGTATATGTAAAGTGCTGCGTAAATTGATGGCGCTATATAAGTACCTGAAATAAATAAATAAAACAATGTCATCGTCACAACATATTGATTTGTTCTTTGAGTTAAAAAAAAATACCATTGTGATTTTTCCTATTGTGTAAAAGCCTGATGAAGGGCTTGTTGGACCCGAAACGTAAAACGTAGGGCACTGAATTCCATCTTCGGACAACGGAATATGAAACTTTGTACTATAGCATGCCTGGATGCATACTCTGGGTATTGTATGGTTGTATCATGATCTTCAATTGCTCTTTATGACATTTGTATATATCCACTTTTATACCTGTTTCTCTTTTGAGTGACAAGTTTTTAATCCATTAAATAATCAATAAATTGTTGTATTTTACGTATATGAGTGGTGTTGTTACCTTTTAAAACCCCACCCAAGGGGTATTTGGTTTTCGTACTCTAACCCGTTCAAAGTGACTAACGCAGATAGCAGAGGAATGAGGGAGCAGACAGGAATCACACTTTGTGCATTGAATCGAGGCAACTACACACCATAGAAGGATAGGCCTTGTTCATTTTGCATTTCAGGGGTTTACAACCATGAAAAGGCTACATTTAGGCCTCATGCACGCAGGACGTTTGACTGTTTTACAGCAGCTGTTTTTAGCTGCAAACGTTTTTTTCTACAGTCAATAAATAAACCCTCCATCAAGTTATCCTATGTCTTCATGCACACATAGGCTGTTATCAACTGTTTTTAGCAGTGACATTTTTAAGCTGTAAAAACCAACGACCAGAGAGTTCTGGGAGACGTTTTTCAGCTGTAAAAATGTTCAAACTCTGAAAAAACGCACAAAAACGCAGATCCAGCGTTTTTGGTCGTTTTAAATCAATTGAGAAAATAAAATAAATGAAAAAAAAACGCTGGCCCTTTAAAAACGTGAAAAACTGCCAGTAATACAATGCTGGTAAAAGCTGAAAAAAATATGACTGATAAGCTACTGGCGTTTTAACGTCCTGTGTGCATGAAGCCTCACACTGGGGCGCGGCGGTAGCGGTAAAGCTAGTTTCAGCAGTGCTTTTCCACTGTTCAGGCCTCATACACTCCGACATCAGGCAGAAATCTGCGTTTTTGTCTGCATTTTGAATCAGAGTCAATGAGCATTAGTGAGCGTCGGCCTAAATAGGCTTTTTTTTTGTTTTTTTAAAAACACATTCCTCTGCTATGTTTTAACCTTAACATTGCGTCGGCATTAATGAGAGTTAGCGAGCGTTTTGCCAGCTCAGCGTCAAAAACGCCTAAACACTACAGCCTCGGAATGCGCTGGTCCTGCATTCTATTTACAGCTCACTAATGCAGACGCCATCTACAGCTCAAAAATGTCTGCGTTTTTATGGGGCCATTGAACAACATGGAAATCTGCAAAAAACACCAAAAAATGTGGCGTCAAAAAACACCTGTGTGTATGAGGCCTCATAGCGGCGTTATGGCGGCAGGAGCGCTGCGCTTCTAACTGCCCCCCCGGTGTACAGACGCTTGAGAAGCGCTTGCCATTGATTTCAATGGCAGTGGCGGTGGAGGAGCCGCAAAGATGCGGCTTGCAGGACCTTTTGTAACATCCCGCAAGCGCACCGCCCCAGTGTGAATGCACTCCGGCTTTCACATTTGGGGGGTGGGGGGGATTTTGAGGCGCATTACAGCCATTATTTTTTGCTAAAAAAAATGGCTGTAAAGCGCCTCAGTGTGAAAGTGGCCTTCGTGTTGTCCCCCCTGTCCAGGTGACCCCCCATTCTGCTCCACACATTTCTTGTCCTGTTGTCACAGTAAAATAAGGAAGGTGAGCCTCCCCAGTGGAATTACAGACAGGACAAACATTGACTTATGTTCTGATCGCTGCCAAAACAGCTTTGGCAGAGATTTAGTTCAAAGTTAAATAAAGCCAACATCCGCATAGGAACATTATATATTCAAATTGAAAGCCAGAACATACAAAATAGCCACCTAGGCATTAGGGCAGATTTTTAAGCCTCGTACACACGGGACGACGATCGTCGCAAATCGTATGTTGCATAATGTAACTTGCATACTGACTGCACTACACGATCGTACGACCACAGAAAGAACGTTCAGGTGCATGGAATTAGCATCCGGCCGTTCCTGACTTCTGAGCATGCGTGTTTTGCACAATACAACTTGTTGTACCAACTTCTCTGTACACACGATACAACGGTCATATGACCGCTTGTTGGTACTACCAAGTTTTCTAGTCTGCTCATACAACCCCTTGTACGACCATATGTTCAACTGTTCTAATCATGCATACCAACAATCGATACCAACAATCGATACCAACAATCGATACCAACAATCGATACCAACAATCGATACCAACAATCGATACCAACAATCGATACCAACAATCGATACCAACAATCGATATCTATCTATCTAAAACTTTCCCTGGTCATCCTGGAGGGTAGGAAGACCTGGCTGAAAAGCACAGCCAGAAGCAGAAAGAAAAAGTAGTATAGGCAGCATAGGAAGAATGGCAGCAGATCGTGAGCAAGAGAACAAATTTACCTGAAGCTGGAAATCCCTGTATTATTGCTTCTTAGCATGCTGGGAGATCTGAAAAAGGTGCAACAGATACAACATGAGATCATAAAAACACCCCGCTGCTAATGAGCTCTCTGACCTGGTATTCTGCCTGCCCTGCCCAGCCTGACAAGCGTCCTTCCCAGGGCTGGAGACAATCATATAAGATTAGCTGATGCAGCAAAAACAGACAGAAGTGTCGCCAAAAATCATAAAAGAATCAAATTTATAGCAACTTGTAACACTTTGTCCTCTCCGTTACATAAAATGAAGATAAAAAAGTTAAGCACTTGCTTCCAACTTCTGGATCCCATTAGGCTCCATTCACACCCAAGCGCAGTGACAGCTGCCGCATCACAAATTTTTAAAGCTTTTTTTTTATGGAGCGTTTTTAAAGCGGCACCATCCATCCATTTGGGCCTCCCTCTGTAGCAAATCTTGGCACAGAGGCAGAAGCATTTGGGGCGGCAATTTTAGCTCGTTTTGTCACTCAGTCGCGGCAAAAATCGTACCGCGTTTAGTCTGGTAAAAGAATAAAAATAAAACATTTTTTTTTTAAAAATTTATGAAAAGTGTCAAAATAGGCTTAGGGGTCATGTGGTTAAAGTCCCAAGCAAATCTTTTTTTCTCATTCCCATAACTACCTCTGCATCTGCGAAGGACACAAAACAGCCCCCAAAAAATTCCAGTTCCACATAACGACTCTCCTAGTACTGGGCAGCAGGCTGCAATGGCTGCAATAACAAAAAAGCCACATAACATGTCAGCCTTCTTCCTCTACTCTCATGTGCTCATATGTTCCTCAACATTATGGTGAAATCTCATTATATACATATCAACTATATTACCAAAAGTATTGGGACACCTGCCTTTACACGCACAAGAACTTTAATGGCATGCCAGTCTAAAGCCTCGTACACACGGGACGACGATCGTACTTACGATCGTCTCAAATCGTATGTTGGATAATGTAACTTGCATACTGACTGCACTACGACCGCAGAAAGAACGTTCAGGTTCATGTAATTAGAATGCGGCCGTTCCTGACTGCGGAGCATACGTGTTTTACACAATACAACTTGTTGTACCAACTGCTCTGTACACACGATACAACGGTCGTATGACTGCTTGTTGTTACGACCAAGTTTTCTCGTACAACTTCCTGGTACGACCGTCGTATGTCGGCTGTTCTAATCGCACATACAATCGATATCGCATACAACTGTCGTTAGTACGACCTGTTGTATACGATCATCATCCAGAGTGTATGAGGCTTTAGTCTGTAGCGTTCAATATTGATTTGGCCCACCCTTTGCAGCTGTAAGAGGTTCAGCTCTTATGGGAAGGCTGTCGACAAGGTTTAGGAGTGCCTATGGGAATGTTTGACCGTTCTTACAGAAGTGCATTTGTGAGGTCAGGCACTGATGTTGGATGAGAAGGCCTGGCTTGCAGTCTCCACTCGAACTCATTTCAAAGGTGCTCTACTGGGTTGAGGTCAGGACTCTGTGCAGGCCAGTCAAGTTCCTCCACCCCAAACTCGCTCATCCATGTCTTTATGGACCTTGCTTTGTGCACTGGTCCAAATATTTTGGTTGGGGGGGGGGGGGGGGGGATTGTGGTGTGGGGCTGTTTTTTAGGGATTGGGCTTTGCCCTAGTTCCAGTGAAGGCAACTCTTAATCCCATAGACTCACTCCTTGCCTAAACCTTGTGGACAGACTTCCCAAGAGAGTTGAAGCGGTTATGGTGGCAAAGGGTGGGCCAATTGAGTATTGAACCCTACAGACTAAGATTGGGATAGATGGATACACACACACACACACACACACACACACACACACACACACACCTATCTATATATCTGACAGTCTGAGCCCCAACCAGCTACCAAATGGCAGCCTTCATACCAGGTTAACCTCCAAATAGGAGTATTGTTGTAAGACTAACTCAGCATCTCAACCTTTTTAAACATGAAAGGATCTTTAACTTTCTGGTGTCAGGGAACCCCTACTAATTTAGCTACCGCTCACACTACATTATCGTGAGGGTTACTGGGAAGAATGCTCCTTACATTGGTGATCAGTGGGAAGAATGCTCCTTACATTGGTGGTCAGTGGGAAGAATGTCCCTTACATTGGTGATCAGTGGGAAGAATGTTCCTTACATTGGTGATCATTGGGAAGAATGCCCCTTACATTGGTGATCAGTGGGAAGAATGCCCCTTACATTGGTGATCATTGGGAAGAATGCCCCTTACATTGGTGATCAGTGGGAAGAATGTCCCTTACATTGGTGGTCAGTTGCAAGAATGCCCCTTACATTGGTGGTCAGTGGGAAGAATGCCCCTTACATTGGTGATCAGTGCGAAGAATGCCCCTTACATTGGTGGCCAGTGGGAAGAATGCCCCTTACATTGGTGATCATTGGGAAGAATGCCCCTTACATTGGTGATCAGTGGGAAGAATGCCCCTTACATTGGTGATCAGTGGGAAGAGAAGGGTGACTAGTGGTTACATTCC
>BLSH010310084.1:39101-52846 GCA_018402905.1 Glandirana rugosa
AGAGGAACTAACACGTCTTGTAACAAAAGTAACGTCTTGACATCTTTAGTGATATTGGGTAGCCATACAAGTGTGGGGGGGGGGGGGTTGGAATGGTACCGTCTTCCCTTTTATAGTAGATGGGTAGGGGGGGGTTGTGACCCCGTGAACATACCGATGGGTTATAGTGATTTCTACAGTTCTGCAATGAAAACAATGTTCTGCACAATCAAGGAGATCTAAGCCCAATCATCTTTTGTCATTTCAAAAGCGTTTTTTATACTTTTTAAAGTCTGCAGCTATCATTATAATAAATCCCTGATGATCCTACCATGAAGTTCTTTCAGGCACTTCCTCTTATGGGGTAACAACGGTCTCACAATTGCATTCCTACGTTGTCACCCGTATGCCCCTGATGGATACTGCAGGCGGCTGTGCCAACACACATTGCTTGGGCATGGTCCCTGGTTGTTACCATCAAGAAGCCGGTCCACAGCAATGATGTGCAGCTGACCCTGGACATCAGGAAATGGCTGAAAGAAGTTGGAGAAGATCAGCAGAACCTAGATGGAAAGAAGGATGAAAAAAAGTGAAAGGCACCCAGTGCTTTAGCAAACTGAACGCCATCCCAGTTTGGGTTTAGATCAACTTTAAACAACTGAAAACAAGACAGACATTGCTACAACCTCCTCTCTCTAATCTAGTTGAATGTGTTCCCCCAGTACTCAAGCTGTCGTTCGATATAAGCCCTGAACAATCTGAATCTTGAAGAAATGCCGGCACTTCAGTAGAATGCACAAACAGATAGCCTTTATTAAATGGAACAAAGCAAAAAACCACACGTGTTTCGGCTGTAATTCCTTAATCATGATGATTTTATGGCCTAACGGATGAAACGTGTTGACCTGTGTAGATTTTATGCTTTGTTCCGTTTAACCAGTACAGATTCACGCTATAGCCGAAAGATGGCTACATCGCAGACCTGAATTGCAGGGGAGCCGTCCACGGACGTCCGTCCCTTTGCGCGCTCCCCGTGCGCACTCACAGCTGGCAGCAGTGCGCTTTCGATGTCCGCTGGTGACCCGGGATCGCATAATAGAGCGGCAGAATGGGGAATCGCCAATGTAAACACGGCGGTTCTCCGTTCTGTGAGGGGGGACATGACAGATCTACTGATCCCTGTCATTGGGATCAGTGAGATCTGTTATGTCCCTGCCAGCCCAGCCCCCTCACAGTTAGGACACACCCAGGGAACATAGTTAACCCCTTGATTGCCCCCTTAGTGTTAACCCCTTCACAGCCAATGACATTTATACAGTAATCAGTGGCTATTTAAATTTCTGATCGCTGTATAAATGTCATTGGTCCCAAAAAAGTGTCTAGAATGTCCAACATGTCCGCTGCAATGTTGCAGTCCTGATAAAAATCGCAGATCGTCGCCATTATCAGTAAAAAAAAAAAATAATAATAATAATAAAAACGCCACAAATTAATTCCCATAGTTTGCAGACGCGATAACTTTTGCGCAAACAAATCAATATACGCCGATTGCGATTTTTTTTTGTACAAAAAATATGTAGAAGACAATATATCGGCCAAAACTGATAAATTATATATTTTTTATATTTTTTTGGGATATTTATTATAGCAAAAAGTTAAAAAAAATTTCTTTTTTCAAAACTGTCGTTCTTTAGTTGTTTATAGCGCAAAAAATAAAAACTGCAGAGGGGATCAAATACTACCAAAAGAAAGCTCTATTTGTGGGGAAAAAAAAAATAAAAATTTTGTGTGGGTACAACGTCGCATGACCGCGCAATTGTAATTCAAAATGTGACAGCGCTGAAGGCCGAAAATTGGTCTGGGCAGGAGGGGGCATTTCTTCAAGATTCAAACTTTAATGTGCACAAATTAGCAGCAGCGGTACAGGATGTATGATACACAAAGTTTCAGCGCCACCCCAACAGCATGTGATATTAATATAAAATGGTGATTTTCCAAGTAAACTTTCAAACCTTAATCAAATTTAACACAAAGTCCATAAGTGTCCATAAAAAATATTAGAAATCAACCGGAAGACGAAAGACCGGAAGTGACGTCAACACGTTTCGCTTCCTATGTCAGCGTCATCACGGCTTTGGTCCGTGATGACGTTTTGACATAGGAAGCGAAGCGCGTTGACGTCACTTCCGGTCTTTCGTAGCCGATTGCATCACGTCCGGCGGCAGTGTAGGAGAGGCGGACGCTACCATATTGTCTGCACGCTGTGCTATTGATGCGATTTTAAAGTCTCCATTTTGTAAGTAAATTTCTTATATGCGCAATAAATCCTGTTTGTACGGTACGCACTATGGTTGTCCCTCTGCTTTTTTGAGACACTAAGGTCTGCCATCAGTTGGGAAAGGAGCCATACATATCTGGTGCAGTGTTTAGCCGGGAACCATCGTTTACCACTATCTAGCCCATCTGACCTGCTGACTGAAAAGCAGTGAGTCCATTCGCTTCTGTGAGTGGGGACACAAGAGGGATCCTGGCACCTGGCACGTTTTTTGCACTTATTTTTCACTTGTTTATTTTATTCACCGAAGAGCACCTATGATCACTTTATCATATCAACGGTTGATTTCCAATAATATTTTTTATGGACACTTATGGTCATTTATTATATCAACGGTTGATATTAACGGTTGATTTCCAATAATATTTTTTTATGGACACTTATGGTTATTTATTATATCAGTTTTTCTAATTTTCATCGGTACAGGATGTATGTCAGCTGTATGAGGAGCTCTCAAGTTGCCTCTGGGAAATTAAATGACCGCCGGCGCCTGTGCTTCTGTGAAGTATAAAGGAATTTTTCCCAACATTTTTGGTAGTGGCAGGGCACCCGGCAGCCATTTATTATAGCAGAACAGTGCAAAGCTTCTACGGGGTACCAAACTTCTCTTCTTTGGTGAATACAATACATTTAAAAAAGCAACATCTAAATGAAGGTAACAGCGATTAAACAAGGATACAAATTAAAATGTAACATTCGCTCCACTCATGCTCAGTCCTCCGTACTGTGGTGTTCACGGATTATGGGCTCATCAAAAAGGGGAAATCTGGAGTCACTTGGAAAAAAGGGGAAAGTAGGGCTTCCTTTCAGGAACAAAATGGCCGCACTCTCGCTCAGACCTGCCCTAGGACCGACTCCCGATGAGCTGCAGCAGATTGATGAAAATGTAAACGATGTCGGTGTAAATCTTCATGGCGCCGTAGACGTATTCTTCCGGGCTGATGGCGTGTTTGCGGTTTCCGATCACCAGCTGAGTGTCGAATGCGAGGAACTGGTATGGAAATAAGGAGAGTGGTTAGATTATTTTACCATGAGTATTTGGCTGTAAAAAGTCAAAGAAGTGACCCCGCACAAGAACACGACAACAGGCATAGCTGCAAACAAATATTTTTCAAGCATAACTTAATGATGAGCCATAAAGGACAAGCTACCTCATGCCAAACTGTCAATAGGGATAATACATATCCATTATGGTATATTTATCACAATATGAATCAAGCAGGTGTAACAATTAATGCAGTTTTGTATTTATTTATTTCAGGTACTTATATAGCGCCATCGATTTACGCAGCGCTTTACATATACATTGTACAGTCACATCAGTCCCTACCCTCAAGGAGCTTACAATCTAAGGTCCTTAACTCACATTCATACACATAGTAGGGACAATTTAGACAGGATCTAATTAACCTACCAGCATGTCTTTGGAGTGTGGAGGAAACCGGAGTACCCAGAGGAAACCCACGCAGGCACAGGGAAAACATGCAAACTCCAGGTAGGTAGTGCCGCGATTGCATTCAATAACATAATTGCAGTTTCCAATGTAACTTATTTAAAGTGGCTGTAAACCCTTACATATACCCAGTGAAGTGATACACTGAGAATCAAATCCTCCTACATAAGTTGTACCTGTTTATCTGCAGTTGTTTTTTCGCTCTTCATCCAATCAAAGTCCAGAATTTATAAAACTTGTCTGGGAGTTAAGAAAAAAAGAGGGCAGAGAGCTGAAGTTACACTCTGCAGAGCTCAGGGAGGAGAGCTCTGTGAGCTGATTGGAGGGAAGGGCCACATCCCCCCTCCACATAACACAAAGAGCTATGAGATCAAGCAGGCGATCCCTCCCCTGTCACCATTTTTCTCTTGTCTCTTTCATCGTTCACTTGTCAGAAGCGATTCATGCTGATAGCAGAGGAAGGAGGCAGCAGACAGAAATGGCACTTAGTGCTCTTAAGTACAAGACAAGTACACACTATAGAGGGATATGCTTTGTTCATATTTCATGTCTGAGGTTTACAACTATTTTAAATATCTGATCTTGCCTTAGGGGTTGTCCATATGGACAGCTGGTGGTAGTAAAAAGAAGGCGGTTTTACTTCTCTCCTTAAGCTGCAACAGAGGCTGGATGGGGTTGTACATGTGCCACGCCAGCAATGTTCTGCTTTACGGTCATGTGGAGTATTAAAGTGGTTATTAACCCACAGTTCACAATACACACCATCCTCTATGTATAATCATGTAATCTGCCCCTGTGGCTGTGCCTTATAAAACAATGCAGCTATATACCTGATTTCAGGGTGCCTCTTGGCGCTCACGTGACCGGCTGGCTCTCCCCTCTCTTGGTCTGACAGCTGCAGCGAGCGGGGTTGAGATTCCCCCGCTATCGTCAGTCAGGAGGGGAGGAGGAGTGAGCCGGCCAGTCACGTGAGCGCCGCTCTGAATTCAGGTATATTGCTGCATTGTTTTATAAGGAACAGACACAGGGGCAGATTACATGATTAAACAGAGAGAATAGTGTGAATTGCAAAATTAAATTTTAGCAGCAGGAGGGGAGGGGATGGGCACGGACATGGAGCTGACAGGCAAGGAGGGGAGGGGGGAGAGGACAGAAGAGGACAGGAGACACAGCTGATAACAGAGGCACGTACACTGACCACAGTGTCAGGGCTCAGCAGCCATGATAGACCGTGACCAGTTTACAAAGGGGAGGGCAGAACCAGGCAGGATCAGCCAGGTATTTCAGGTGTTGGGGGGGGGGGGGGGATGACACAGCACAAGCACTGTGCTGCATAACATGCTTTAAAGGAACAGGATCCCTTTTTTTTTCTGTGACGGTAACAAATATCTTAAGCCTTTATTTATAAAATGTTACTTCCATCTCACTAGTTGTGCTTGCTATTTGATTATCTTTCATTTGGCCTCAAACACATACAGTACTTTAGTTGTTAAGTGAAGATCTTTGCACTGTAAGTTTCACTTCCACTTTTCCAAACTGCCATCGGGGATCATGCACTGTGCATGTCAGGTTTGTAATGTGCATGGGTTCCCTTTTCTCATAGAGAACAACAGAATGGAGCCAGCTGTCAATCTAAGCAATGGTAGGTGGAGCAGGGGGTGTGGTTTATAAAGGACTCCGTCACTGCTGCCTGTGCTATGGGTCCACGGAGCACTTGCACTTTATGTTTTTGGCACAAGTGGGTACACAAACATTAGGGAGATCTAATGTCTCCTTGGCCAGGGTAGCTGCCCTAAAGTTGGGAAGTGATCTTTCCAAGTTTTTCAAGAGCTTGTTTGGCTGAAAGGAAGGCGGTTTTAAAAAATCTGTAAGGGTGAGGCAGGGGAAACACCAGGAGCCAATTAGGCTCTGCTGCATGCACATGTGCTGACAGAAAACAACCAATAGAGGGAGAGGGAGGGGGAACACGAGAAGCCAATAAGGCTCTTCTGCATGCACATGTGCTGAAAGAAAACAACCAATAGGGGGAGAGAGAGGGGCAACACTAGAAGCCAATTAGGCTCTTCTGCATGCACATGTGCTGATAGAAAACAACCAATAGAGGGACAGAGAGGGGGAACACAAGAAGCCAATTGGGCTCTTCTGCATGCACATGTGCTGATAGAAAACAACCAATAGAGGGAGAGGGAGGGAAAACACAAGGAGCCAATTAGGCTCTTCTGCATGCACATGTGCTGATAGAAAACAACCAATAGACCGAGAGGGAGGGGGAACACGAGAAGCCAATAAGGCTCTTCTGCATTCACATGTGCTGATAGGAAACATGCAGACAGAAGGAGAGCAATCATTTTGCTGTGCGCTGCTATCCCTTCATCATCAGAAGGCTGTGGGTGTATCCTAGACCAGGCGGCGAGGGTTGGGGGGGGGCTTTGGCTTATGTTAAGCTAGGATATTAGGATCACAAGCCAGGTTATAATAATTCCAATTCCTTTGGCAGGTAAAATGTTCCTCTTTATGTATATCAGATGTGTGTTTAGCTGCTTGCCTGGGGTTAAGCTTTACATAAACTTTAGAAGGCATTTGCCTTCAAAATGCAGCTTTTCAAATATTAACAAGCAAAGTCAAACAACGATAATAAATATAGATAGGATACAAGAATATAATTATGGTGTGATACAGTCCATCAGTAATAAAGGCTCGGGACCTTCTATAGACAGATTTTGAAAACATGGCGTAGCGGTGCCACTGCAAGGGCAGCTGATATTAACTGGATCTTTCCCAAATAGTACAAAGGCTGCCTGTCTACCTAAGCAATAGTCCATTCATTCAGCTCCAACAAACAGGGGTTAGTCTAGGTCTAGGGGTTGTCTTTTTTAACATTAAGGCCTCATACACGCGGACTTTTTTTGACGCCGGCGTTTTCTGCAGCTCTCCATGTTAGTCAATGGCCCCATAAAAACGTCAGCGTTTTTGAGCTGTAGATGGCGTCGGCGTTAGTGAGCTGAAAGTAGAACCCACAGCCATCGCGTTCTGAGACTGTAACGTTTTGGCATTTTTTGACGCCGACGCCGCAAAACGCCAACTAACGCCAACAAACGCCAACTAATATTGTACCGGCGTTTTTTGACACCAACGTTTTTAGGTTGAAAAATAGCAGAGGGATGATTTTTTTTTAAAAACGCCTATTGACGCCGACGCTCACTAACGCCGATGCATAACGCCGAAAAACGCTGATTATTTTTCCTTGACGTCGGGCCCGACGTTTTGTTTATTTTTAAAGGTACGCCCGTGTGTATGAGGCCTTATTGGTTGAAGCAACTTTAACAGGAGAGGGGCTGGGGCATGGGATACTTCAAAAAGAGTTTTTGGCCATGGCAGCACAATTCTCTTCCTGAATAAATGTGGATGCTGGACAGTCTAATGCTTCACAGCTGAGGACCACCATGAGACATATCTCTGAGCAGTCTAAGCCCTCACAGCTGAGGACCATGAGACACATATTTGGCATCCTTGCACCTATGCAAAACTGCTACCCGCCACAGTATATGGTCTTTACTCACAAGTACCCCGGATAGCTACCACTTTTCTCTGGAGATGGCCCAGTGAGTGATATGGTCTTTCTCTAGACCAGATCCTTTGTGGTGAGGTCCTGCAATCAGTTTCTAGGATGATCCATCCAGGCTCTCAACCCTGACACCTCTGAATCCTCTACAATAGCTACACAGTCCATGGGCTGCCTTCAAACAGCAGCACCCCAGGCTCTGGAACCCTCCCGAGGAGAGGGAACCCAGCTCTCCAGTGCTTCAGACTATTTATCATCTCTCCAGCCTCCTACTGGACACTCATCTCCAGGGATTGACTGAAGCATGATAAATATTCAGGCTGGTTATTTGAATCTCTCTCTCTAAGCTCTGGAAACTTCTTCCAGAGGCAGGGGGAAGCAATTAAACTCTCAGCCTGTGAAACCCTGAACCAGACAAACAATTACTGCTCCCTTGATTACAGAAGGAGACCAAATCTAAATTTACCTGGCATCCTACACTAGAAGGGTGTCCCTAGAAATGTTTGGTTACTATTTATCACACAGGTAGTACAATGACTTCAGGAAAAGATTGGGCTCAGGGACAGAAGTGTTTTCTGTCCCTACCCATTGGTAAGAATATTCTGAACTTCCAGTGTTGTCACAGGGAAAGGAAGTGAGGAAAATCTTCCCAACAGGGACACAGACAGCGATAAGCCCCTTGAAAGGGGTCGAAACCTTCCACACCCTAATAGAATTGTCTGGAGTTCCACTTTGGAGCTACCAGTCTATAACATGCCTAGGTCACACCACTGGAAACTCTGTCCTATTTCACCAAATTCAAATCTAAATTTAATGTTAACCTAGCAAAGAGAATGGGCTTTAATGCCCACATGCTGCATGCTGTGAACTAATGGGCACCAACCAGCTAAGGGTGAGTAACCGATCATTACCCTTATTCCTTATACTGTTATTATACACTCACCAGCCACTTTATTAGGTACACCTGTTCAATTGCTTGGTAACAAAAAGTGCTAATCAGTCAATCACATGGCAGCAACTCAATGCATGTAGGCATCTAGATCTGGTGAAGACGACTTGCTGAAGTTCAAACCGAGCATCAGAATGGGGAAGAAAGGGGATTCAAGTGGCTTTGGTCGTGGCATGGTTGTTGGTGGCAGAAAGACTGGTCTGAGTATTTCAAAATCTGCTGATCTACTGGGATTTTCACGCACAACCATCTCTCTGGTTTATAGAGAATGGTCCGAAAAAAGAGAAAATATCCAGTGAGCGGCAGTTGTGTGGAGGAAAATTCCGTGTTGATGTCAGAGGAGAATGGGCAGACTGGTTCCAGATGATAGAAAGGCAACAGTAACTCAAATAATCACTCGTTACACCCAAGGTGTGCAGAATACCAACTCTGAATGTAAAACACACCCAACCTTGAAGCAGCTGGGCTAAAGCAGCAGAAGACCACACCGGGTGCCACTCCTGTCAGCTAAGAACAGGAAACTGAGGCTACAATTGGCACAGAATCCCCAATACTGGACAATAGAAGATTGGAAAAAGGTTGCCTGGTCTGATGAGTGTGGATTTCAGCTGCGACATTCAGATGGTGGGGTCAGAATTTGGCGCATGGATCCATCCTGCCTTGTATCACCGGTTCAGGCTGGTGGTGGTGTAATGGTGTGGGGGGTATTTTCTTGGCACACTTTGGGCCTCTTAGTACCAATTGAGCATGGATTAAACACCACAGCCTACTTGAGTATTGTTGCTGACCATGTCCATCCCTTTATGACTGCAGTGTCCCAATTTTCTGATGGCTCCTTCCAGCAGGATAATGCACCATGTCACAGAGCTCCAATCATCTCACCACAGGACAATGAGGTCACTGCACTCCAATGACCTCCACACTCCCCACATCTCATCCAATAGACCACCTTTGGGATGTGGTGGAACAGGAGATTGGCATCATGGATGTGCAGCCGACAAATCTGCAGCAACTGTGTGATGCTATCATTGTCACTATGGAGCAAAATCTCTGAGGAACGTTTCCAACACCTTGTTGTATCTATGCCACGGAGGATCAAAAAGGGCGTCCAACCCGCTACTAGCAAGGTGTACCTAATAAAGTGGGTGGTGAGTGTACAACGTCACTGTATAGCGCATGTATAGATATATAAAAAAACTTACCAGAGTGAAAATGATGGCGGCAATCGCAGCGTACAGCATGTGCAGCCATTTTATCTGAAACAGAATAATAACATTGGATCAAATATTTGAAAGCAGATATAAGAGCCCCCATGTTGGGCCAAAAGCACACCTCCCAATGAGATGGGAATGAGGGACACCTATTAGAAAAAGTATGTAGGCATAAGACACACCCCCTGCCACGCCCCCTTAAAGGAGAAATAAACATTAAAAAAAAGATTAGTTGTGGTTGTAAAGTCAGAAGGTTTTTTATCTTAATGCATTCTATGCAGCCTCCCCTCAGCCCCCCTAATACTTACCTGAGCCCCATCTCTATCCAGCGATGTTACAGGAGAGACTCGGCTGCCTGGGACTCCTCCTCCTCCTGCTCATTGGCTGAGACAGCAGCGAAGTGCCGTTGGCTCCCGCTGCTGTCAATCAAAGTCAGTGAGCCAATGAGGAGAGAGGGGGGGGGTGGCCGGGCTGAAGCTCCATGTCTGAATGGACACACAAAGCTGCGGCTCGACTCCGGTGCCCCCATAGAAAACTGCTGGCTGTGGGGGCACTCAACAGGAGGGAGGGGCCAGGAACAGCAAAGAGGGACCCAAGAAGTGGAGGATCCGGGCTGCTCTGTGCAAAACCAACTGCACACAGGAGGTAAGTATAACATGTTTGTTATTTTTAACAGACTTTAGTAGCACTTTAAACCCCCTGTGTGCTTTTTTAACCACTACAATTCCTTTATATTGGCTTTTGAAAATTTACAAATGCAGCAATTTATAATTTGGATGAAAGGTTGAGCACTGGGAAACACTTTTTGAACATAAATAGTGCATTTTATATACAACTATATAGATCAGACCAAACTGAGGGACAGATGAGGAGGAAAGAGGGACCCTGGGACTTTGCTGCAAATCAGGGACAGTCCCTCGAAATCCAGGACAGCTTGTGAGCTATGCCAAAAGGTTTAGAATAGATTTAAGTTTTACACTCTATCACGCAAAGTCCCAATTTCTTTGAACTCTTTTCTTTGAAGTTACATAGTTGGTAAGGTTTAATAAAGACACCAGTCCATCCAGTTCAAAGTGTGTGTTTATGTTAATGCCATTTCCCATATCCCTGTATATTGCGTTCGCTAAGATGCCCAATCTAAGAGTTTTTTTTTAATTTTCGATACCCCTCGCAGACACCACCCACTTTCTTACCCCTCTGACAGTTTAAAGATAGTAAAGTTCCAGCATGTCTTTAGCATTACAGCTTACCCCATAGCAAGATAATGAAATAAACTAAAGTATCAGATCTGGAATAAACACAACTTTTGGAACTGTACACCAGTAATATAAAACTAATTATAAGGAGTTGTGTCATCTGGGAAAGCAAATCATTTAACCACTTGCCACTGCCTAACTGTAAATATACATCATGTTTTTGATGTTAAATACCAGGGTTATGGCAGCAACTAGCTGCCATAACCCCAGTATCTTTTTTTTTTGTTAGGTCGGCTTTCTGATAAAAGTGATCCCAGCGGCGCATTCGCTGCAAGATCACTTTTATAGGTGGTCTCCTCCCACCGCTTCCTGGTCGTTTCCGAGCTTACCGGAGCGGTCGGTATGCCCCGACTCTATTCAGTGAGGCTGATGGTTAGGCAGGAAGCTCTATGCCCTTGGAGGACTGGAGCAACCTCCAACGTCACTTCTGGTTCTTGGGCTCAAAGGAGTTGTAAAGGCAGAAGGTGCATTCTATACATTAAGATAAAACGTTCTTCTGTGAGTACAGGACAGGGACACAGAAGCAGGGCCATTGGCTCCCGCAGTTGTCAATCAAATTAGTTCACCTATCAGAAGAGAGAGGGGCCGGGGCTCCGTGCCTGAATGGACACACGGAGCTGTGGCTCGGCTCAGATGCCCCCATAGAAAGTTGCTTGCTATGAGGGCACTGGACAGGAGGGAGGGGCAAGGAGCAACGAAGAGGGACCAGAGAAGAGGAGGATCCGGGCTGCTCTGTGCAAAACCAACTGCCCAGACGAGGTATCACGTTTGTAATTTTTTTTTTTTTCTAAACGAGACTTTAAAGACAGGATTGTCAAAGTGTCCAAAAAAATTTGTTTTTACTTTTGCTTTTAATGGTAAATGAGAGATTTGACCTCAGATCTATCAAGAATGAGGACCTATCATGCTTATTTCAAGGGAAGTTTACATTCCTTGTAATAGGAATAAAAGTGATCAAATAAAATGAAGGGATAGTGTAAAAATAAAAAGTAAAATTAAAAAAAATTAAAGTGCCCCATCCCTCCGAGCTCACACGCAGAAACAAACACATATGTAAGTCGCACCCGCACATGTAAACGGTGTTCAAACCACACGTGAGGTATCGCCACAATCATGAGAGAGAGCAATAATTCTAGCACTAGACCTCCTCTGTAACTCTAAACTGGTAACCTGTTAAGGCGTTTAAAGCGTCACCTATGGAGATTTTTAAGTAGTGTAGTTTGTCGCCATTCCACAAGCGTGCGCAGTTTTAAAGCGTGACATGTTAGGTATCTATTTACTTGACGTAATATCTTTCACATTATACAAAAAAATTGGGCTAACTTTTGAATTTGTATTCACTAATATGCCGCACTAATGGCCACTGATAGGTGGCACTGATGAGCACTGATGGGCACCACTGATGAGCCCTCATGGGCAGCACTGATGGGAACTGGAAGGCAGCACTGATTGGTGTCATTGATGGGCACTGATTGGTGTCATTGATGGGCACTGCTGGGGCTGTATTGTGATCAGAGCACTGATGATCGGTGCCCTGACTGCCTGTACATATCTCCCCTGTGAGGAAATGCCGCTGATCGGCCATCCTCTCCTCACACTCTTGTCAGTGTTAAACGAGGAGAGCCGATAAACGTCAATTCCTTGTTTACATGTGACCGGCTGTGATTGGACACAGCCGATCACATGGGTAAAGAGCCGCGTCATTGGCTCTTTACTGAGATCGGGGAAAAAATACACTTTAATCAGGCCCCCCCCCCCGCGCGTTCCTAGAACACGGCGCGACGGGCGTGAAGTGGTTAAAATTTATTTTTCCCCAAAGAAATTGCGTTTGAAAGACCGCGCAAATACAGTGTGACATAAAATATTGCAACAGCCATTTTATTTGGGCAATGGTCTTTCAAACGCATTTTGGAAAAAATACACTTTAACCACTTCCCACCCACCGCACTGTGTTCCTAGGACCGCTTCGCGAATACAGTGTGACATAAGATATTGCAATGACCCTTTTATTCTCCAGGGTCTCTGCAAAAAAAAAAAAAAACATGTATAATGTTTGGGGGTTCTAAGTAATTTTCTAGCAAAAAGTACTGATTTTTACTTGTAAAACAACAAATATCAGAAAAAGGACTGGTCTTTAAGTGGTTAAACATGAATGTTCTTGCAGTGAAATAGGGAAACCAAAAATATTTTTCCCAGCTCCACACAAGACGGGACAAGATCTACATTCCAAGAAATTAATAATTACATTAAATTATACTTTGGAATCCGTCTTTGTGTCGATCATTAGCCTTTGTTAATAAGTGTAGGGTGGCATCACATTTGCACAGCTTATGGACAAGTAAGCAAAAAGATGGTATCTAGACCTAAATATAGAATGGGAAAGCTTAGAAAGGAAGGGAGTAACTATAGATTATTGGGCCCCATAGGGAACTGTTTTAATTGTATTTTAGTCGACTAAAATCGAATGGGTTTAGTTAAATTGTAATGCATTATTTAAAGAGATACTAAATAAGACAGTCCTGACATCTCGATCCAACTGCACATCCCCCCCAATGCTTTTTCTTTGCCCACCCCCCCCTCTCATTTTCCCCCCCCACCCGTTTCTTTTTCGTAACCCCCCCTACACGTCAACCTAGCTCTACAGTCCTGACAGAATAAATCATAGAGAAATTTATTACGTAATGTTAAATTGATTTGGGTAAGCTAAAATCAGCTGATTTTATGTTAATTTTGTCAAGGGATACCCCGGGTTATTAGATATCAATGAGGGAAGGAAAGATTCGAAAGGGTAAGATATAAATCCAGATCTATGGTAGAAAAACGAATGAACAGGTATTCGACACGTTTACACTACGGTGGGATGTGAATAATTGTTTCCGATTACTAGCTGTGTTTCTGCCTAAGGTTTCATATTAAATTACATTAATAATTAAAGAACCTTACATCTAGAACAGGGCAGAACACACCTCGACCCTTTTTATAAAAACCAAAGGGATAAAG
>BLSH010310084.1:52856-64550 GCA_018402905.1 Glandirana rugosa
CCTCGCTTTTTCTTCGCCCACCCCCCCTCTCTCATTTACCTCTCCCTTTTCTATTTACTTTCTTCTCTCTCTTCTTCTTCATACTCCTTTCTCCCTTCTTCTCTTCTTATCCGGTGCCTATTTTTTTTCTCTCTCCTTCCACTCATGTGGAGGGGGGAAGAAAAGTGGAAGGACACATTTAAACCTTACCTTGTCCGGTTCACTAACTCATAAAATACATAAAAGACGTTGGAGAATAACTGTTTATAATCTGTTCCTAGACGAATAACTAACTATTACATCTGTTCCTGGATTATCGATTGGTTTGCTTAAATGCTTATCTGTACACTGGCCATAGATATTCAGGTATTTGACATTTTTATAAGAATGGATGTATGAGCTTGTTTTATACGTGCCCATGTGGAAATGAATAAAAATATATATTAAAAAAAAAAGAGAGATACTAAAGTCTCGTTTTTTTCTGTTAAAAATAACAAACACGGCATACTTACCTGCCCTGTTGCAGTTGGTTTTGCACAGAGCAGCCTGGATCCTCCTCTTCTGGGGGTCTCCCATCTGTGCTCCTGGCCCCTCCCTCCTGCTGAGTGCCCCCACAACAAGTAGCTTGCTATAGGGGCACCCGAGCCAAGTCACAGCTCCGTGTGTCCATTCAGACACGGAGCCCCAGCCCCACCCCCCTTCTCTCCTCATTGGCTCACTGACTTTGATTGATAGCAGTGGGAGCCAATAGTGCCACACTGCTGTCTCAGCCAATGAGGAGGGGGGTCTTGGACAGCCAAATCTCTCATGCAACATTGCTGGATCGAGATGTAACTCAGGTAAGTATTAAGGGGTCTTAGGGGTGCTGCTGCACACAGAAGGCTTTTTATCTTAATGCATAGAATGCATTAAGAGAAAGAAACGTTCTACCTTTACGACCACTTTTAACATTTCTCTAGAATTTCCGAATTCATTATATACTCCTGGAGTAAAAATTGAATAATAACATGTTTATTATTTACGGTATTAAGGTATGAACTTGCACTACTGACAAAGATGTAATCGTTGTGATATGTAACCAGTGTTCATTTTGATGTCAAATTTCAATTTAGTTTTAGTCATAGTCTTTTGACTAAAATGACATTTTAGTTTTAGTCGTATTTTAGTCATCTGAATTGTTTTAGTTGTATTTTAGTAGACTAAAATAGTGTTAATTTGATTGATGAAAATATTTTAGTAGATGAAATTAACACTGCTAGGAACTGAAGACATTTCCTCCACCATCGCCATCTTATAATATAATACCTACCTCTTAGGCCGCCATAGACAGTTCGACTCTTGGCCAGTTCAGCAGGAACCGGCCGAAATTTGAACCGCGTGTGGGCAGGCTTAATGTAACCAAGTTGATCGATTGAACAACTTTGCTACAACCAGCCTGCTGGATTCACTTGTGATTACCACTAGCGGCTTCTATAGTCTTCTCCCAGCAGGGATGACTTCCCCAGACAGTTGAACGGCAGGAGGAATTCCCCTGTCAGCACTGTCTGTGTTGATGGGGGAATTGTGCCCATTTCTTTCCGGCAACCCATGGTTGCAGGAAAGAAATTTGCACCGTCTACAACCAGTCTTAGTCCCATATAGGAATAACCTATTAGTTATTTCCTTGTGGAGAGGAGTGTATAACAGCGATTGGCTGGGGATGTAAACATCCCATCCCCGGAAGGTTGAGGCGGGTATTTTCGGAAGTTTATTTCCAATTTAAAGTGCAGCTGAAAGCAAAACTTTTTTTTTTTTTTCATTTTGGATAGAATAAGGGAGGGTTGTAACCCGTGTGAGATTTTTATACCATCTGTGTCCCATTGGGGGGGGATCTCCCTATACTTCCTGTCCCATAGCCAAAACAGGAAGTGAGAGGAAATCCCTCCAAGGAAAGGGAATCCAGGAGTGTCATCAGAACTAGAATCCCCATTGAAAGATTTCCGCTCTATTACTTTTCTGGGGAAAAACAAAATTTGGGATTTTCTTTTATTTTTACTTTCAATGATAATGGTAATCAGGACAAATAGAGAAGGTGAGTCTCCCTAACATGGGCACAGACAGCAATAAAAACCTGACAGGTGTTCTAATCCCTTTGCACTACATCCAAAACGACAAAAAAAAAAGTTTAGCCTTTAGTTACACTTTAATGTCCTTTTTTATCTGCAGTTACAAATGTCGCCACGGGGTGTCACTAGCAGACGCTTCAGCCTTGCATCTTGGCGTGGCGCTCTCCTTGTATAAACCTTTTGGCTACGCACGCCACACCCGCCTTTCCTGTTTGTTGACATTTTTTTGAGATGGTGTTTGGTTAGCGATATCAGTGACGTCACCTCCAGTGTCCACCGGGAGAGAGCAGCTGAGCGACTTCTGTTGGGAAATCCCAGAGATGCTAATTACTCACAATCATTAAATGTAATCGTATAAGAGGTCGGGGGCAGCGAGTAAACATCACCTCTCTGTGTCTGAGGAGCAAGGGAAGAGGATGAGAGGGTTTATATTATGTAGATGTGAGGAGTTCCTGGGTCTGTTCACCCGCTGTGCCCATTATGAGGGGTTCCCACCATCCCTGTGCTGAGTTCCTAGGTCTGTACACCTACTGTGCCCATTATGAGGGGTTCCCATCATCCCTGTGCTGAGTTCCTGGGTCTGCACACCTGATGTGCCCATTATGAGGGGTTCCCACCATCCCTGTGCTGAGTTCCTGGGTCTGCACACCTGCTGTGCCCATTATGAGGGGTTCCCACCATCCCTGTGCTGAGTTCCTGGGTCTGCACACCTGTTGTGCCCATTATGAGGGGTTCCCACCATCCCTGTGCTGAGTTCCCAGATCTGTACACCTGCTGTGACCATTATGAGAAGTTCCCACCATCCCTGTGCTGAGTTCCTGGGTCTATAACCTACTGTGCCCATTATGAGGGGTTCCCACAATCCCTGTGCTGAGTTCCCAGATCTGTACACCTGCTGTGCCCATTATGAGGGGTTCCCACCATCCCTGTACTGAGTTCTCTGGTCTGTAACCTACTGTGCCCATGATTAGGGGCTCCCACCATCCCTGTGCTGAGTTCCTGGGTCTGTACACCTGTTGTGCCCATTATGAGGGGTTCCCACCATTCCTGTGCTGAGTTCCCAGGTCTGTACACCTGCTGTACTACACCATTATGAGGGGTTCCCACCATCCCTGTACTGAGTTCTCTGGTCTGTAACCTACTGTGCCCATGATGAGGGGCTCCCACCATCCCTGTGCTGAGTTCCTGGGTCTGTACACCTGCTGTGCCCATTATGAGGGGTTCCCACCATTCCTGTGCTGAGTTCCCAGGTCTGTACACCTGCTGTACTACACCATTATGAGGGGTTTCCACCATCCCTGTGCTGAGTTTCCAAGTCTATATACCTGCTGTGCCCATTATGTGGGGTTCCCACCATCCCTTTGCTGAGGGATTTCATTTGCATGATGAATGACTGCCTTTCCTGCACACTCACTGCTGTAACCTAAGCGGTAAAGGAGTTTGAACGCATGAGTTATGTGATTTCACTGCCCTGCCTCTCCATCTCGTCCAATCAGAGAGTGTTTTGCATTTATTTAGAAATTGCACAGCATTCTCTGAATGGCACCCATGCCGAGCAGCCAACTGCCTGTGTTCATAATGCAGCAGGGCAGCCGCTTGGCGCAGAACCCACATCCAATGGAGATCACTGGAATAGCACTGTCTATACAGTGATTTCCAGCTTCTAGAGGGATCCAGCAAGGAATGGTGTATATATATATAGTTATATGATCCAAGCTGGATCAATGTAAGTAAAAATTGTCCATACCTGGAATTCTTCTTTAACCACCTCAATAACGGCGCACCTATATACTGTATACAGCCTTGTATTGAGGTGGCTATACCAGATCCCCAGATCTCTCCAAAAAGGGGAGCTGTCGTGGCCCGTGTTCTCACAAGGGATAGTGTTCACGTGATAGCAATAAAGTTGATCCTGAGGGTACAGTGCCCCCATTCCCCCCCTGCTCATGCAGAAATGCGATTACGCACGTAGGTCCCACACACATGTAAACATCGATCGCACCACACATGTGAGGTATCACCGCGATTGTCAGAATCAGAGCAATAATTCCAGCGTCAGACCTCCTGTGTAATTCTAAACTGGTAACCTGTAAAGGCTTTTAAAGTGTCATCTATGGATAATTTATTGTAGTTTGTCACCATTCCTCGGGCATGTGCAATTTTAAAGTATGACATGTTTGGTATCTATTCACTCAGCATAAAATCATCTTTTATATTTTACTGAATAATTGGGTATCATTCATTAAAGTTTATTTTTTCTATGACTTGGCTCTTATCACCCTTTTCCTTCCTTTCCTCCTAGGCTGACCTCCCCCCCGCCCTCCTCCTCTCCCCCTCCCTGCCTTCCCCCTTACTGCACTTCACCTTTGCCTCTGGCTATATAATATAATATATATCTGGCTGTTCCATCCTCTATATTGTTTATACCTTGGGTATGTTCATTGTGTTTTTGGGCCGGTTCACACTGCAGTGAAGTCTAGATCGGATGTCATTCAGACCGCACTGCAGTGCAAATCACATGCGATCTCTGTGCAATGCGATTTCAGGAATACAGATAGTATGGCTGAATTTGCATCGCATTTGGACCAAACTCGCACAGGGCCTTTTTTATGGTCCGCAGCAGAATCAGATCGCATGGGTGATGCGATCCGATTCCTGCCCGAGTTTGCAGTTCGCACCGCGTTATGCAAACTGATTTGGGGGTGTCATTACCTTTCTATTGACAATTTCCGCAGTTCGCATACAGCAGTGTGAACTGCCTGTGTGTCAGGTGCGACGCGGCAGTGGATTCCCAGGGTTCCCGCATCGCACCAGTGTGAACCGTCCCTTTCTCACAACTGTGTTTTTCTTTTCTTGGCATTGTACCATGTCATTGTATAGGTTTTCATACTGCCCTGTCATCCTTTCAATAAAGCACTCCTGTTTTTAAAAAAAAAAAAAAGTGTATTTTTTCCAAAAAAAAATTGTGTTTGAAAAACGGCTGCGAAATACAAAATTGCAAAACCCACCATTTTATTCTCTAGGGCCTTTGCTTTAAAAAATTGCAAAAGCAGCTGAAATCATTCTATGATAAACACTGATTGGATGTTGCCATGGTGTACCCTCTATATGTACGGACATAATATGTACTTACGTATTTAAATGCCAGGACGATGGCTGTCACAATCCCCGTAACAAAGAGGACGATCCCCAGAACAGCGAACAGTCCTGCACAGGAGGTGAAGTCCACCTATTGGGAGAGAGCGCAGTCACAAGTTCATGATTGCATTTAAAACAATTTCAAAACGTATCAGTTATTAAAATACATTCCAGAAAAAAGCCAATAAAACTGAAGCCAACATTTTATTTAGCTTTGAAAAGAACGGGAAAGAGTATAAGCCTCTTAAAGTAGATCATATTTACAGTACTTGTTTTAAACAGGTTTTTACATGTCTTCAGTTAATTCCTAGTTTCCAGGCCTAGGCAAATGATGTCCTACATCCCAGGAGTCTTCAGGAGGGGTTTTCATGAGTTAAGCACACCCTCCTGCCTGAGCTAAGGGCAGATGGATTTCAGAAAGTAATTGATACACCAATCATCTGCCCTTACTCAAAATGGCCACTGCCAGAAATGCTGAGGGGGGGGGGGTGTTTTTCTAAATGATTTCTCAACAAAATAAAGCATGGAGACATGGATGCATACGCACACCCGACCTCTGTACTCTGCGCTACGTACGCCCGACCCCTGCACTCTGCGCTACGTACGCCCAACCCCTGCCGCTCTAGGTTAGGTACCTCTGACCCCTGCACTCTGCGCTACGTACGCCCAACCCCTGCCGCTCTATGATAGGTACCTCTGACTCCTGCACTCTGCGCTACGTATGCCTGACCCCTGCCGCTCTATGGTAGGTACCTCTGACCCCTGCACTCTGTGCTACGTACGCCTGACCCCTGCCGCTCTATGTTAGGTATCTCTGACCCCTGCACTCTGCACTACATACACCTGACCCCTGCCACTCTGTTAGGTACCTCTGACCCCTGCACTCTGCTCTGCGTACGCCCGACCCCTGCCACTCTGCGTTGAGTACCTCTGACCCCTGCACTCTGCGCTACGTACGCTCGACCCCTGCCGCTCTATGTTAGGTACCCCTGACTCCTGCACTCTGCGCTACGTATGCCTGACCCCTGCCGCTCTATGTTAGGTACCTCTTACCCCTGCACTCGGTGTTACTTACTCCTGACCTCTGAACTCTGTGTTACATACTTCTGACCCATGCACTCAATGGGTCATGTTTTTTTAATTAATCCATATACTGCCCACTGTTATCGCAATTTGGCCATAGTCACAATTCACTGCAGAGCACCACATCATCTATCTGCTCATAGCTGCTCCGCTTTATACCTTGAATATCTGACTTTGTTCCAACTCTGCGCACTCCCGACCCCTGCACTCTCCGCTACGCACTTCCGGCCCTTGCACTCTCCGCTATGCACTCCCGACCCCTGCACTCTTCGCAACGCACTCCCGACCCCTGCGCTCTTCGCTATGCACTCCCGACCCCTGCGCTCTGCCCTACGCACTCCCGACCCCTGCACTCTCCCCTGCGCACTCCAGACCCCTGCAATCTCCGCTAAGCACTCCAGACCCCTGCACTCTCCGCTACGCGCTCCCGGCCCCCGCACTCTCCGCTACGCGCTCCCGGCCCCCGCACTCTGCGCTACGCGCTCCCGGCCCCCGCACTCTGCGCTACGCGCTCCCGGCCCCTGCACTCTGCGCTACGCGCTCCCGGCCCCTGCACTCTGCGCTACGCGCTCCCGGCCCCTGCACTCTGCGCTACGCGCTCCCGGCCCCTGCACTCTCCGCTACGCACTCCCGGCCTCTGCACTCTCCGCTACGCACTCCCGGCCCCTGCACTCTCCGCTACGCACTCCCGGCCCCTGCACTCTGCGCTACGCACTCCCGGCCCCTGCACTCTCCGCTACGCACTCCCGGCCCCTGCACTCTGCGCTACGCACTCCCGGCCCCTGCACTCTGCGCTACGCACTCCCGGCCCCTGCACTCTGCGCTACGCACTCCCGGCCCCTGCACTCTGCGCTATGCACTCCCGGCCCCTGCACTCTGCGCTACGCACTCCCGGCCCCTGCACTCTGTGCTACGTACTTATGACCCCTGCACTCTGCGTTAGGTAGCGCTGACCCCTGCACTCAGCGGGTCCGGTGTTTTTTTTTTTTTTTTTATCCATACACTGCCCACTGTTATCGCAATTTAGCCATAGTCACAATTAACTGCAGAGCACCCCATCATCTATCTGCTCATAGCTTCTCCGCTTTATAAAGTCTGTGACCAGCTGTTAAAAATGGGGGCAGAAATTTTGTGGGTGTGGCTATAACTTTGGGTGTGGTTAAAAGTGGGCATGGCCAGGATTGCATTTCGAAAACTGTCATGGAACAATAGCGCCTTCTAGTCTGTGATTTAAATTTTTGCAATTCTGGTTGCACCGCTCATGGCAAGCTGAACTCAATAATTGGATTCGGAGCACACAGAGGGCAATCATCCTTCTCACCTTCGTCTGGAAACAGAAAACAGTCACAGCGATGGCGACGATGGCGGTGATGGCCAGGGTGATGAGCACGGCTTGTGTGCTGTAAAAGCTACAATATAAGAAACAGAAAAGAACGTCATCATGCCATCAGGCCTCCATCATTTATCATTGGTGAGTATTACACTGAAGGTAACAATACTCAACATAAACCATGCAAAAGGAGTATAATGCACTATATAAGTGCATATTTGTTAGCGATTCAGAGATCTCTAAACCCTTGCAGCTTATCAGACCTGTGATGTGTCGACTGCATTTGTTTTCTATCTACTGTAAAAAAAAAAAAAAAAAATCCTTGCTGATCCTGCCAGAAATCCAGTGACCCTGTAATACTCTGGTCACTACACTGAACTCTCAATGCCACTGGCCTCACTGGTTCTCTACTGGGAACGACAAAACACCTCCATATGTAATGGAGATTAGGGGGTGGTACATGTAGTCCAAAACAGGATAGAAATGCTAGCCCTCCATAGATCTAGTAAACCGAGCCCCTGGACAGGAAGTGCGTTACTGGCAGGATCGCCAGGTGAAAATAAAGGGGAAAAAAAGCATCTAAGGACCGGTAAGCTGCAAAAGATTGAATTTTTGTTTTTAGATATAGTAAGCTGAGTGTGCGTTGTCACCCTGAGACAGGAAGTGCGTTACCGGCAGGATCGCCAGGTGAAAATAAATTAAAAGAAAAAAAAAGATCTAAGGACCAGTAAGCTGCAAAAGATTGCATTTTTGCTTTTTTATTTTTAACACATTATACTTACTTGCTCTGTATAATGGTTTTGCACAGAGCAGCCGCAGATCCTCCTCTTCTCGGGTCCTCTGCCAGGACTGCTGGCTCCTCCCCTCCGCCGAGTGCTCCCATAGCAAGCTGCTTGTTATGGGGACACTTGTGCATGTTCAATTCCAAGCCATGGCTCGACCCTGCCCCCTTCACTGGCTGCGACTGACAAAAGCATGGGCCAATGGCTCCCGCTGCTGTCTCTGAGCCAATGAGGAGGGAGAGAGCCCCTGTTCTCGTGCACATCACTGGCTTGTGATTGGGCTCAGGTAAGTAGGAGGGCTGGGGGGGGGGGGGGGGGATATGCATGCAAAAATTGCATTACGGTAAAAAACCTTCTACCTGTAGATTAGCCCACTAGAGGGCATACTCTGTGCCCGTCAGTGTAGCCTTATCAGTGCCCATCAGTGATGGAGAAAACGTACTTATTTACAAAGTTTTGTGACAGTTTTGTGACAGAAACAGAGAAAAACAGAGAAAACAGGGGACAACGCTGGACATCGCAGGCTTCGTTTGCAGGTAAGTGACACATAATGGGCTACTATGCGATGGTAGTAGCCCATTATGCTTCTACTTTGCAGGGGAATACAGAGGAAGTAAACCCAATCAGGGTTTACTTCCTCTTTAACAATTCACAATTTTTTATACAACAGCTTAAAGTCATTTAACATTCTATACATTTAAAAACAACAGATACTGTATATTTAAACATACATTGTTTTTAATGTATAGGATGTAAATAACTTATAATCAGTTGTAAATAAAATGATGAATTTTTCGGCAGTTATATTTTGTTGGGAGCCGGTCCTCTTCTCTTTTTCCTCTGTTCAGACTGGAAGGTTATTTCTGGCTGCTAATGATTTTATATATAGGAGGAGTAAGATACTGCTACCCTCATTTCATCACGTACTGTAGGTGTGTGGTTTCTGAGGAAAGAGGCGACTTCCTCATCTTCCGGGTCACAACCTCAATTGTGTCTCTGAATAGCACATCATCTAATTTGGTAAAGTAAACTTTTCTGACCTTTTCACGGTTTGTATTAAAGCAAAAGGCGTGACCTCAGTCTTAGGCTGGATTCACACCTATGCATTTTTAGTACTTTTTGCATTTTGCAGATTTGCACTGCAGAACATGTTCCATAGGAAATCACGTTAAATGGACTGCAGTGCAAATCTGCAAAAAGAACTAAAAATGTAAAGGTGTGAATCCAGCTTTAGACCCCTTTCACACTAGTGGACAATAGGTGTGCGCACAGGGTGTGCTGGGTGTGCCTGGGCACACCCTAATCCCCCTGTGTGGGGCTGATTCCCCCTGCTTCCTGGTGTCCCCTGTCTCTCCCCTACAGTGCTTCCAGCTTCCCCCCTCTCCACTCCCGCTGGCTGCTCAGGGGGATGTTTCAGGATGGATAAATGAATGAACACAGTGAGTGATCGCTGATGTGTTTATTCATAATTGAAGCATAGTAAACTACGTTTACTGTGCTTCGGTTTGTGAATGAACAGGAAGCTGTTCAGCAAAGAGTACTTCCCATTTGTTCACTCTCCAGTCCAGAGGCTGCAGAGAAAGGGACTGGGGAAACTGTGCTCAGTCCCTCTCTCTCTCTGTTTAGACCCCTGATATTTCAGCAAATCCCCCCAATGGGGCTCCTAAAAAAAAAAAACAATTGTAAAAAAATAAACAACAAATAATAATAATAATAATAAAAATGTAACAAATAACAAAAATAAACAAATAAATAAAAACTACTGAAACCATCCACTTGCCTACTGACATCAATCTCTGCTCTACTGAGACCGTCCACTGCTGTGTGTGTTTGTGCTCTGGGGTGCTCACCCTAATGCAATAGGCTGCGCACACCAATGTGGTGCACTGATCGGGTCCGCCTGACAGTTCTTCAGGTGGATCCGATCGGACCATCCAGTCTCTTTTATGGAGCAGCAGGGTCAATGGACACTCCAACGGAGCCCGCCCTGTGTGTAAGGGGCCTTACTGCATTATTTCACATCAAAGTGGATTAGCAGACAACTAAATACACAGATAAAACATCCATGTTTGCGGTTTTACCAGAGAATTTTAAAATCTGTGCAGCCAATCTTGTGATTTACTCAAATCTACCACATGGCACAGCCAGCGGATCATGGATCACTTGCCCAAACTGGTCATGCATTGCCTGATTGAGCAGGGTGGTAATGTCACCTCATCCAATCAGAGAACACTGAAGCTAGTGGAGATCCTTGGAGAAGCGGTGTCTACTTCAGTGATCTCCAGCTTCCAGGAGGAAAGTTATGATAAACACAGTTACATGTAACTATGTATAAAATATCTATACCTGGAATTCTTCTTTAAAGCGGACCTTCAGTCATTTTTTTCCATCTTTCCATCTATTAAATCTTCTGCCCTTGTTGTTTTAACTTTGGATAGTAAAACGTTTTTTTTTTGCCAGTAAATACCTTATACAGCCCACTTCCTGTTTCCTGTCTGGTAATTAGCTTAGACTTATGATATCATGCACAGCTCTCTCGCTTGAGAGTTTACCAGGAAGGGAGTGGGGATGAGTCATAAGAGGGCCACTGAAAGCTGCAGAGCTGGAGGTGTGTGCCTGAGCAAATCCAGGAAGTGAACAGGCAGCAGCTTCAGCTGCCCATGGTTAAAATGATTGCAGTCGGACTCAGTGGAGGGAGATTTCTGCAGCATATTTGGCACAGTACAGAATCACAATATATATAAAATAATATGCAAAGTGGTCGGAGGGAAGTTTCAGAATGGCAAAGATATTTTATTACAAATTATTAGGGATGAGCCAAACACCCCCCACCCGGTTCGGTTCGGTTCGCACCAGAACTTGCGAACAGGCAAAAAGTTTGAGCGAACATTGGAACACCATTAAAGTCTATGGGACCTGAACATTCAAAATAAAAAAAGTGCTCATTTTAAAGGCTTATATGCAATGTTATTGCCCTAAAAAGTGTATGGGGACCCGGGTCCTGCCCTAGGGGACATGTATCAATGAAAAAAAGGGATTTTATTAAAACTTACCGTAAAATCCTTTTCTCCGAGTTCACTGACAGACGCAGCTCTTCATGACTTTGTGGGTTTTATGTTCGTCCTACCAGGAGTACCACGCTTGGCTTGGCTTGGCCCACCCCCCACAAACCGAGTAGGGATTATTAAACATTATTTTATAGAAACGGTAAGACTTTGAAGGGAGGCTGGTGAAACGTATAATAAAATATATATAACACTAAGACATGACACGGTTT
>BLSH010310084.1:70467-92580 GCA_018402905.1 Glandirana rugosa
GGTGATTTTCAGGCGCTATAAGGGTGCTATTTTTTGCCTGAAAAACACCCCAGTGTGAAAGTAGCCAAACAGAGGTCTCTTCTGTTATAAATGCCTCTCCCGGCCTGTCAGCGGTATTATAATCTAAGCATATGCAGCTCAGATCACATTTATTGCACCCTTGCTGTGCCTTGGTGATGGGACTTCCGTGGGTATGCGCAGGAGTAACACCATCAAAGCCCAGCCATTGAAGTGGCCACAGTGACAGATCCCAGAAGGAAGGCCGGGCAAGGATGGAATCACCGGGGAGAGGTGAAAGCACAGAGCTGGAGGGCTGTGTTTGACAGGTAAGTCTGCCATAATGTGCTAGTATGCGGTTCGGGAGGAGCGTGTACAGTGTTCACATTTTTTCTATAAAAGTGAACCTGTATTGCCCCGCATTGGCAAAGCACAGACTCATTTTAAACTTAACATATCGATAAAAAAAAAAAAAACAGTTTCCATTAACATTGGAGGATTCTGGGAATGTCACTCCTTCCTCTGTGAATACATGTTTATATAGTAGTTATGAGATGTACTGTACCTGGCAATGGTCCCAGTCATGAGGGACATGGCCAAAGTCTGAAAAAAGGAAATATTTCAATGATCAAATCAATAATCAAGTTATGAAACTGCAAGCGATCAAAACACAGAACTGTAAAGTACACATTTATCTTTCCCATAAACCCAGCCCCATCACCAACAAAATTAAATGTCAGCAGCTGCAAATACTGAAGCTGCTGACTTTTACTATTAGGGCACTTACCTGTGCAGAGATCCCGCGGTGTCCTCACCTAAGCCAATTTTTGAATCGGCTCTTGGGTGCTGGCGCTGCCATTTTGGATAAGGGAAACCGGCAGTGAAGCCTTGCGTTTCCTACTGAGCATGCACGAATCGCGCTGCGCTTTCTCAATGGGCCGGCTGAGTTAGCCACGTCAAACTCAGCGGCTCCCCCTCACAAGGTGCCAAATGTGGTAGACACGCGGAACTCCACCACTATGCTAGTAGTAAGTAAAATGGCATGGGGAAAAAGAAATCAGGGCTCACTAGTTCCTAGCATTATCCACAACATGATGAGGAGTGTCATCATCCTCCTCGACCTAAGATACTGTAGAGCATTATTTCAGGGTGATGTTCTAAGAACACTCATGTAGGGTGTGAATTGCATGTCTAAAGCTGAAGTTTAATCCGCTTAAAATAACCTTCCCTGGTTCCTCCATTCTCCCTATTTCTCAACATGCTTAAATGTTTAAATGAAAGCTTTCCATTTTCAATACATACCCTATTCCAGCCCATCATCACTGGGTCTCTATGCTTCTCCATGCAATGCAGGCATGCTGTGGCTGGTGGGAGAGGTCAGCAAGGTATTACACATAGCTTCTTTAAGCCAACACTGCACCCGGCCTTAGTACTCCTCTCCAGTGCACTTAGCCCTGATGCAAGCAGAGGGCTGGCTCTTGGGAAGAGTTAAACAAATATCCAAAATGCCTTGATGGGTGGGCATTAGTCTACGACAGAGGTCTCCAAACCCCTCTAAACATAGTGCCAGTTAATTGTGCTTCAGTGGGAATAGAAAACGCCTTGGTATCAGTGGAAGTAAATGGTGCCTCATTGGTTTTAGTGGGAGTGCCCCATTGTTGGTGTCAATAGGAGGAATAGTGTCCCATCATTGATATCAGTGGGAGGAATAGTGCCCTATCATTGGTATCAGTGGGAGGAATAGAGCCCCATCATTGGTGTCAATGGGAGGAATAGTGCCCCATCATTGCTATCAGTGGCAGGAATAGTGCCCCATCATTGGTATCAGTGGGAGGAATAGTGCCCCATCATTGGTATCAATGGGTGGAATAGTGCCCCATCATTGGCATCAGTGGGAGGAATAGTGCCCCATCATTGGTATCAATGGGAGGAATAGCGCCCCATCATTGGTATCAGTGGGAGGAATAGTGCCCCATCATTGGTATCAGTGGGAGGAATAGTGCCCCATCATTGGTATCAATGGGAGCAATAGTGCCCCATCATTGCTATCAGTGGGAGGAATAGTGCCCCATCACTGGTATCAGTGGGAGGAATAGTGCCCCATCATGGATATCAATGGGAGGAATAGTGCCCCATCATTGGTATCAGTGGGAGGAATAGTGCCCCATCATTGGTATCAGTTGGAGGAATAGTGCCCCATCATTGGTATCAGTGGGAGGAATAGTGCCCCGTCATTGGTGTCAGGGGGGGAAATAGTGCCTCGTCATTGGTATCAATGGGAGGAACAGTGCCCCGCCATTGGTGTCAGTGGGAGGAATAGTACCCAGTCATTGGTATTAGTGGGAAGAATAGTGCCCCATCATTGGGGTCAGTGGGGGGGAATAGTGCTCCATCATTGGTAATAGTGGGAGGAATAGTACCTCAACATTGGTATCAGTGGGAAGAATAGTGCCCATCATTGGTGTCAGTGGGGGGAATAGTGCCCCATCTTTGGTGTCAGTGGGGGGAATAATGCCCCATCATTGGTGTCAATAGAAGGAAAAGTTACCCATCATTGGTGTCAATAGAAGGAATAGTTCCCCATCATTGGTGTTAGTGGGAGGAATAGTGCCCCATCTTTGGCCTCAGTTGGAAATTAATGCCCCATCATTGGCATCAATGGGAGGAATAGTGCCCCATCATTGGTGTCAGTGGAGGGAATAGTGCCCCATCATTGGTGTCAGTGGGAGGAATAGTTTCCCAATATTGGTGTCCGTGGGAGGAATAGTGCCCCATCTTTGGCCTCAGTGGGAGGAATAATGTCACATCATTGGCATCAATGGGAGGAATAGTGCCCCATCATTGATGTCAGTGGGAGGAATAGTGCCCCATCTTTGGTGTCAGTGGGAGGAATAGTGCCTCATCATTGGTATCAATGGGGAGGAATAGTTCCCCATCATTGGTGTCAATGGGGGAAATAGTGCCCCATTGTTGGTATCAGTGGGAGAAATGGTGCTATATTGTTGGTATTTAGGGGCGTAATAGTGCCCCCATCATTGCTGTCAGTGGATGGCATGGTGTCTCAAGGGCCGGATAAAGGCAAGCAAAGGGCCACATGTTGCCCGCAGGCTGTAGTTTGGAGACTACTGGTATAGAGGAATGGGTGTTCCTAAGCAGACTTGTTACATGCAGGCTGTCCTACATAACACCCACATGTGATGCTCAGTCTTCATGATTGACAGAACTAAAATCCAGTGAATGAAAGGAGCAGGCCAACAGTCAGGATGGGGAGGAAAGGGCTAAAAGATGTTGTAGACACTGAAGGCCTATATGGACCAAATGTAAGATTTAGATCTATCTCTATTATGTGCAATGGATAAGCTATGCTTTTACTGCCCCCAACCGCTATCCCCTTTAGCTACAGAGGCAGTGGCCGGAGATATACACATGCCGCAGCTGGGATGCTTTGCTTCGCATCAGGAATTATACCCCCTGTTGCTTTCGGTGGCGCAGCGCCTGCTGAACGTGACCAATTCAAGTTGGGTCACTCTGCAAACTCCCTGCAACCACATGCAGGGGTAATGGCCCTTTCACACTTATACGTTTCTCCTGTGCTTTTACCACAGGATAAATGTTTCCCTTTAAATCCTATGGGAGTTTTCACACCAGTGCCTTGTGGGTGTGGTATTGCATGCTGCATTTTTGGTGCAAAAAACGCAGCCTACCATTGAAATTAATGGAAATTGTGGTAAAAACGCACCCTCGATTTGCATTTTTGGTGCATTTGTGAGTCACAAGTCCAATTTACAAGTGCAGGCAGCCCAAAAGCGCACCAGAAACGCACAGGATACACATCTGAAACACAGCAAAATAGCTACAGAGCAGTGTGAAAGGAGCCTTAAAGTAGGCAGTGAGGGGGAGATACAACGTCTCCTCCGTGCATGGCAAATGCTCTCTGAAGAGTCATCCAAATGCAGATCGCTCTTCAATGAGCAAAGCACGTGTGAACGAGCCCTTATGGATAGGCGAGGAGCTGATACCGACTAACAGGATAAAAAGAATAGAATAAAATGGTAGCTACTCACAAATATAGCCAGAAGGATTATATTCCAGGGGAAGCGCCTCCTGAAAAGGGAAAAAAGAGGTTTAAAAAGTTATAACAATCTATGTAACAGTCCCAAAATCCACAACCTAAACAATGCACATTAGAAGGAAACGATTTTCACTTCAAGGGATGAGTAAAATTAGGAATTTACTATTCTGAAATGCCATTAAAAAAATAATCTGGATATTTTGGGGAGATGTATTGAAGTTAAGGGGGAGGCAAAAAAGTAAGGGGACTTAAAGCCCAATTACAGTTTTTCTGTGTTTTTTTAAACAATTTGTAACAATTCAAAAAATCAGCTCTGGCTGCAATACTCACCTTATCTCCAGCGCTGTCCCCTGAAGACTCAATGCTCTTTGGATGGAGAAGGGGCCATGCACTCGCATAACAATCCTGCCAGGAGTGCCATGGATGTCATTACATCATTGAGGATCACCCAGTGCTGCAAAAGAGGGACGATGACCAGAACCCCAGGTGCCACGCGACGTGGTCAACCAAACATAAAAAGGTATACAAAAATGAGGGAGTTGGATCTGGAACGGAGCTTTAAGAGGCTTTAAAGGGCTCCCGAGAGTTAGGAACCTCCTGTCCTACAGATGTTCTTGTTCCAAAAAAACGCTAACCCTAGACAACAAAGTCATGCAACACAGCGTCGGGGCCTTGCAGCTAGCAGCACTGTGCGCTTTAAAGTGGTTGTCAAGTCATGACAACCACTTTAAACTACAGGCAAGTCTATAATAAGGCTTACCTGTAGGTCCCAGGAATATCTCCTAAACCTGTACAGTTTAAGAGATATTCCCTGTATCTGCATGTGCCGACATCATTAGCACATGCGCAGTGAAGAAACAGCCCAACTGGGCCATTTCTTCACTAAGTGTGCCGTAAATGACGGCTCCCGTGCGCATGCGCGGGAGTGACATCAGCGCGGCTCCTGCCAATCACAGCGCTGGAGTCCCCGCTGTGATTGGTCGGAGCCTGGGATCCCGTTAGACGACGGACACAACATGACGCCGGTCACAGCGGTGATCAGGGACCGCTGCAACAGCGCTGATCTAAGGTAAGCATTTCATAATGAGCTAGTATGCGATGCATACTAGCTTATTATGCCTCTCTTGGGTGAAGGGCAGGGAGAAGAGTGGACACACATGCCCACTCTCCTCCCCTCCTTGCTGTGACCCAGAAAGCAATGTGTGTGTAGCGTCACTTCCAGGTCACCCTGTCACTTTACCTGGCTAGCATAGCCGGGAAGGAATGTGCCTTGCAATACATTCAGTGGAGCCCAGAGGAGACATTGGGGTTCTTTGAGACCCTGCATATCTCATTAAAGAGAACCTGTCACCTAAAAATCATCAGATAAGGGACTTTTTGTCTATCATGTGATGAAAAAAATAAAGTTAAGCAAAAGAGAAAATTGCAAATTTTGCAAAAAAATATCGTTACATCTAAATTCACCCCAAAAAAACATTTTGGGGCCCCACATTTACGCACATACGAATGTAAACGCATGCGTTGGAGGCGCCTTCACGTGAAAACGCAGATTGTGATACATGTTACATGTCGCCGCGCACACCGGAGTGAGAACAATAATTCTAGCACCAGACCTCCTCCGTAAACACTGAACTGATGACCTATAGGGAGCTTTTAAAGCATTGCCTATTGACAATATAGGGTACTGAAGTGTGTCGCCACTATGGCGCACACAAATTTAAGGTTTGTTATGTCGGGTATCTATTTACGCAGTGCAACTTTGTCTTTTATATTTTACCAAAAGTATGGGTAGTGTATTGCCTTTGTGAACCCTAAAATTCACTTTAATGCATTTTTTTTCAGAAATTTTGAATTTCCTATATCAATGTGGTAATTTCCTTTGACATAAAAAAATTGAAACTACCACTATTTTATTCTCTAGGGTGTTAGCTTTCATAAAATATATAATGTTTGGAGGTTTTATGTAATCTTCAGGCCTAAAATGATTTCTTAAACGTGCAAAAAATGCAAATGTCTCTGGCTGCAAAAAAGTTAAAGAGCACTAATTGTAAAGGAGAGCGCTTTTTAACTCCTTCCTTCCTATACATCCTGCAGCACAATGCCCCGTAATGAGAATATGTTTATTAACTTTCTCCCCATTGAGAGCCACCAGATGACACTGGGCAGTTGGTGGCTCTCAATGACCAACAGTCGCTCAATTCTCCAGTGATCAGAGGGAACCAATCAGCTTGGTTTCCGGTCATGTGATCACTCAGTCAGCTTTTAAATAAAGGCTGGAAGCTTTATTGAACAAAAACTAGAAAGCCCTCATTCTGCAGATAAAAACTGCCACCTTCAGGTTGCAGGGTTCACGTACAACGCCATTTGTTGTAATGAGACTACAGTATGAAAAAAATAAAACTAAAACCTAGATTTTATTTATGCACTTGTCAGCCTATGAAAAAAAAAGCAGAGCACGGTTATAAGCCTTGTATGTCCTTAAGGCTCGTTCACACCAGAGCGCGATGTGGGAAACCTGCATTCCATGTGCGTTTCCCGCGTTGTGTCCAAAACGCACTAGGTGTGCAATCTGGTGTGAGTGTCATTGTATTCCTAATGACACCCCAACCATAGATCGCACCAACAGTGCATTTGCCTGCAGAGGATCGCATGGTCCCGCAGTACCATGCAATCCAGTTGCAGTGCACTTTTAAAAGTAGTGCATGCACTGCATGTGGTGCAATCCAGTGAGAATTCAGCTGATTCAAATGAATGGGCTGAAAATTGCACCAAAATGGTTCATGTTCCTGTGCGATTCAGGTGTGAACCAGCCCCTTAAAGAAGAATTCCTGGTATAGATTATAATACATACACTGCTGTGAAAAAGTATTTACCCTCTTCCTGATTTTTTAATTTTGCATATTTGTCACACTTAACCAAGTGCCGACAGCCCGCCGTGGATTGATGGCGGCAAATCGGCTCGATATTGCGAAACGCCGTCACCTGACGGCGGCCACGAGGTTGCGGATCGTGAGCGTCACCGGAGGCGCGCTCACTGTGTTACAGGGGAGCCAGAGAGTGGGTAGGGTGGACTCAATGTCTGCCGGCTACCTGCGATCGCTCCCCCGCAGTGACAGAATGGGGGTCCGTGTATGTAAACACACAGATCTCCGTTCTGACAGGGGAGAGGAGTGTGATCGTATGCTCCCAGTGTATGGGAGCCGCGATCACTCTCCTCTCCCAATCAGTCCAGTCCCCACACAACTAGTAACACATCCCAGGGAACACAGTTAACCCCTAGAGTGCCCCCTGCAGGTTAACGCCTTCCCTGCCAGTGACATTTATACAGTAATCAGTGCATTTTCTAAGCACTGATCGCTGTATAAATGCCAATGGTCCCAAAAAAAGTGCCAAAATTGTCCAACATGTCCACCGCAATGTCGCAGTCCTGCTAAAAATTGCTGATCGCCGCCATTGCTAGTAAAAAAAAAAAAAAACCCATAAGTGAATTCACATTGTTCGTAAACGCGGCAACTTTTGAGCAAACCAATCAATATACGCCGATTGCGATTTTTTTTTTTATACCAAAAATATGAGGAAGTATATATATCGGCTAAAACCGATGAAAAGATTTGTTTTTTATATTTATTTTTTTTTGGATACGTATTTTAGGAAAAAGTAAGAAATATTTTTTTTTGCAAAATTGTCGCTCTGTTTTTGTTTATAGCGGTGATCAGAAATGACGCAGAGGGGATCAAATACCACCAAAAGAAAGTTCTATTTGTGGGAAAAAAAGGACACAAATTTAGTTTGGGTACAACGTCGCATGACCGCACAATTGTCAGTTAAAGCGACGCAGTGCTCTATCACAAAAAGTGCTCTGGTCCTAAAGGGGGAAATCCTTCCGGGTCTCAAGAGGTTAAATGATTCAGATCATCAAACAAATTTTAACCTCTTGGCACCGGAGCCTCCTGGCCCTTTAAGAGCCTAAGATCATGTGACCGCTGAGATTGGCTGTCACAGTGGTCCGAAAACTCCCGATCGCAACGAGCCATCAGGACCTTTCGATTAGTCGATGGTAACTGTGCTGGGAGCATGCAACGCGCTCGCTCTCAGCACAGGTGTATAGGCAGCAAGTCATGCAAATATGCAGCCCTTCAGCGCTAAGGACCAGGTGCCGAAAGGCCGCATATTTGCATACGGCAGGCACCAAGGGGTTAATATTACACAAAGATAACCTGAGTAAATACAAAATGCAGTTTTTAAATTATGATTTGATTTATTAAGGGAAAAAGCTGTCTACACCTGCCTGGCCCTATGTGAAAAAGTAATTGCCCTCCTCCCCCCTTGCTAAATCATGAGTGAACTGTGATTAACAACCTTTTTTGCAAAGCGGAGTTAAATTTCACTGGCCATACCCAGGCCTGATTACTACCAGAGCTGTTGAATCAAAAAATCTGTTAAATTGAAGTGAAGCATGTTAAAAGATCTCAAAAAGCAACACATCATGCAGTGACCTAAAGAAATGCAAGAATACAGGAGAAACAAAGTAATTGACGTGTATCAGTCTGGAAAGGGTTACAAAGCCATTTCTAAGGCTTTGAGACTCCAGCTAACCACGGTGAGAGCCATTATCCACAAATGGAGAAAACTTGGAACAGTAGTGAACCCTCCCAGGACTGACCGACCTACCAAAGTTACTCCAAGAGCACAACGACGACTCATCCAGGAGGTCATAAAAGAACCCAGAGCATCCAAAGAACTGCAGGCCTCATGTGCCTCAGGGAAGGTCAGTGTTCATGACTCAACAATAAGAAAGAGGCTGGGCAAAAATGGCCTCCATGGGAGAGTTCCAAGGCCAAAGCCACTGTTGACCAAAAACACCACAAAGGCCCGTTTCACATTTACCAAAAAACATCTGGATTATCAGCAAAATGTTTGGGCAAATATTCTGTGGACTGAGACAAAACATTATCTTTTTGGAAGGTGTGCGGCCCGTTACATCTGGCCTAAAACTGACACAGCATTTCATAAAAAGAACATCATACCATCAGTCACACATGGTGGTGGTAGTGTGATGGTCTGGGGCTGCTTTCACCTTCAGGATCTGGATGACTTGCCATCATTGATGGAGCCATGAATTCTGCTCTCTACCAGAAAATTCTGAAGGAGAATGTCCGGCCATCAGTTCCTGACCCCAAGCTCAAATGCACTTGGGTTATGCAGCAGGACAATGATCTGAAACACACCAGCAAGTCCACCTCTGAATGGCTAAGAAAAAACGAATTTAAGGTTTTGGAGTGGCCTACTCAAAGTCCAGACTTAAAGCCGATTGAGCTGCTGAAGCATGACCTTAAACAAGCCGTTCATGCTGGAAAACCCATCAATGTGGCTGAATTAAAACAATTCTGCACAGAAGAGTGGGCCAAAATTCCTCCATAGCGATGTGTCATTGCCAGTTATCACAATGATTGATTGCAGTTGTTGCCGCCAAGGGTGGTACAACCAGTTATTATGTTTAGGGGGCAATTACCATTTCACATAGGGCCAGGCAGGTTTGGACAGCTTTTTTCTCTTAATAAATGAAATCATCATTTAAAAAAATGCATTTTGTATTTACTTGGGTTATCTGTGTGAAATATTAAAATTTGCTTGATGATCTGAATCATTTATGTGTGACAAATTTGCAAAAAAATAAAAAAATTCAGGAAGGGGGTATATACTTTTTCACAGCACCAACTTGGACCAATGTAACAATGTGGTGAGGTTATGTAACTAGGCAGTAATGTCACCTTCTCCATTTTGTCCAATTAGAGAAAGCTTTGCATTCATTAAGAAAACGCAAAGCATTCTATATATGGCGCCCATGCCCAGTGGCTGCCCTCCTGTGTTCAGAATACACCAGGCCAGCCACTCTTCATGGGACCTAGTGGAGATCACTGGAGTACTGGTGCCTATTACTGTGATTTTCAGCTTCTAGAGCGATCCAATGTAACTATGTAAAAATACCCATACCTGGAATTCTACTTTAAAAAAAAAAAAAAATGTACAAAATTAAAGTGATTGTAAAGGCTCGCTTTTTTATTTTTTAAAATAACAAACATGTTATACTTACTTCCTCTGTCCAGTTGGATTTGCACAGAGCAGCCCGGATCTTTCTCTTCTTGGGTCCCTCTTCTGCTCTCCTGGCCTCTCCCTCCTATTGAGTGCCCCCTCAGTCAGAAGCTCTTTATGGGGGCACCCAAGCCGAGTCACAGCTCCATGTATCCATTCAGACAAGGAGCCCCGACCTGGCTATACCCACTCTCTCCCCGATTAGCAGATAGACTGATTGACAGCCGCGGGAGCCTATCACGCCACTGCTGTGTCTCAGCCAATCAGGAGGAATGTACTGGACAGCTAAGGGGATCATGAACATCTCTGGAGAGATAAGGAGCTCAGGTAAGTATTAGGGAGGTGCTGGGGTGGCTGCTACACACAGAAGGTTTTTTTTATCTTAATGCATAGATTGCACCTTCTGCCTTTACAACCCCTTTAAGTATGGCAATGTTGCTTAATTTGACCTGGGCATCTAGGCACCAATGACCTCTGGGCACGAAAGGGTTAAGCCTATTTTGACTTGCAGTGCCAAAGGCAAAGCTCATTTTGGTGAAAATTTAGCAAGAGGGTTAAAAAATGAATCCGCTATGCATTAAAAAGCCAATTTGGGCTTTACATATATATATGGCAATGTAGAGACTTACCTGGGCCCCTCACAGCAGGCCAGAACTATGTAGGTGACAAAAAACACACCACTGTGAAATGAAAATGACAAGTTATTAAACATAGACACACAACATGACATATCACATACACATGGGGTAGGAATGGGTGTACTCACTATGAAGCATAGTAGATTGCAGGATTGTGTATCACGAAGTTGCGCACCGGTGTCCTGTACAAAACACAGAATTAATTTTAGATTACAAAAGCATAACGCCAAACTCCACGCAGACATAAAAGACACAAATTAATTCAGCTCTGTAATCATTAAAAAATATTTTTTAAATACAAGCAGTTTAAGTACTTATATTTAATCGGATATAAGCCTCTTGCAGTACAGCATGGCTAAAGGGCGAGAGGATTAAGCTGCACATGGAGCCAAATTAGGTGTGTTGCAGTGCACAGGGCATGCGGATAGGAGATGAGCTCATCACTGAGCTTCTTTTATTTGCAATGCCTAGTCAGAGGCTGGGGCACGTCAAGGGAAACCTGGGCTCAGAGGAAGAGAACTGAAGAAAACAGGTCATCAGACTGAGGGCATCTAGTGGTAGAATAAAATTACTGCTGAGAAAATCTCTGGATTGAAGCAGCAAAAGCGGATTTTGTTATTTTTACTTTGAATGGGCCATTTATTTGTATTTTGTGGTTTCCTGTTGGGGTTTAGCTTTAAAACCTGCTCCCCTTTACCATCTCTCCCTGGGTAAGCCCCCTTATCAGATAGTGTCTTAGCTTACCCCCTCTTCAGCTGGCCATATAGTAGTAGAATTTAGTTTGAACATTTTTGTATTACGAATGTTTGTTTGATAGTTAGTGGGGTCAAATCACTGTTCATTATCAACCACAGTGGTAAGAAAATTCAAAGGCGCAAGATAGAACCTTTTTATTGAACCAATAACTTTCATATGTGGTTTTCATTCTGGAAATATCCATTCACTCCAAAATGGAATGTTGAAAGCCAACAAAATTTTGAAGTCCTTTTCAAAGAGCGTTCGTCAAGTCATTGAATCGACTCAGAAATTTTTTGTGAATGTTCGTTCAAACATCTACTCAGAAGCTCAGCTTTAGACAGCTGTCACTGGGACAGGTATCCCCACTGGGAGATTTCCCCTTTACACCCCAATAGCCAAATATGGCCTAGTAGTATACTGCCATTATTTCTAAATGGCGTACTGCTTTTTGGCCATCAGTGCAGTGTATGGAAACTATGGCTTCCGTGGAGTATTAAATGTACATAAACTATGGCCCTATGGAGTATTCAATGTACATAAACTATGGCCCTATGGAGTATTCAATGTACGTAAACCATGGCCCTATGGGGTATTCAATGTATGTAAACCATGGCCCTATGGAGTATTCAATGTATGTAAACCATGGCCCTATGGAGTATTCAAGGTGTGGAAACTATGGCTTCTGTGGAGTATCCAGACTATGGAGACCATGACTTCTATGGTATTTAATGAATGGAAACCATGGCTCCTACAGAGTATTCAATGTATGGAAACCACGGCTTCTATGGAGTATTCAATGTATGGAAACCACGGTTCCTATGAAGTATTCAATGAATGGAAACCATGGCTCCTATGGAGTATTCAATGTATGGAAACCATGGTTCCTATGAAGTATTCAATGAATGGAAACCATGGCTCCTATGGAGTATTCAATTAATGGAAACCATGGCTCCTATGGAGTATTCAATGTATAAATTCATGGCTCCTATGAAGTATTCAATGTATGGAAACCATGGCTCTTATGGAGTATTCAATGTATGAAAACCATGGCTTCTATGGAGTATTCAATGTATGAAAACCATGGCTTCTATGGAGTATTCAATGTATGTAACCATGGCTCCTATGGAGTATTCAATGTAAGGAAACCATGGCTTCTATGGGGTATTCAGTGTGTGAAAACCATGGCTCCTATGGAGTACTCAATGTATGGAAACCATAGCTTCAATTGTATTTAATGTACAGAACCCATGGCTTCTATGGAGTAGGGCTTTGGACTCCATGAGGCAGTATTTTAACCCTTCCCTTCTTTATCCTTAAAAAGGTATTGCTTTACATAACAACTTATAAATGGGGAAATAGCTTCCTGTATATCTACTCAATATCTTTGCCTAGATACATCACAACTCCTTGTCACTTTAAATGGAGGTGTGTATATTGAGTGGTATAAATAAAACAAAGTACACTAACAACCAGTGTACTTTGGTATACCCTGGAGTCTATTTCATCCATACTACTCAATAGACACGTCTCCATTTAAAGATGTATTTGTTTTAAATTGCTTTAGATAGGCTTAGGCCCGTTTCACACGGGGTGGACCCGTTTTGATGGACTCCGCTTACCCAGCGGGGATTGTTGATGCTGAGCAGGCGGATGACAGGTCCCTCTCCTCTCACTGTGCTGAGACTGACCAGTCAGAGCCCCGCTCTCCTCTATGGGGAGATAGTGTTCACACCTATGCGATCTGATTCCTGCACCATTTGACAGTTCGCACTGCGATCTGCGAACCGATCTGGGGGTGTCATTAACTTTCTATTGACACCCACAGCGGTGAGCAGAGGGCAGTGTGAACCGCTAGGGAGTGACATGCGATGCGGGAACATGGCGCTGGTCTTTGTTTGTTTATAGCGCAAAAAATAAAAACCGCAGAGGCAAACAAATACCACCAAAAGAAAGCTCTATTTCTGGGGAAAAAATAATAAAAATTTTGTTTGGGTACAACGCCGCACGACCGCGCAATTCTCATTCAAAATGCGACAGCGCTGAAAGCCGAAAATTGGGGGGTTTAAGTGCCCAGAAAGGAAGTGGTTAATACAGAGTTTTATTATATCTGCCTGGAGTTCAGCGGTTTAGCATGAACAAGTCACACCTAAGAAATATCTATGAGTGTGTGTTGGCCAATTTTTAGTAAAAAAGAACATTAAAAAAACAATATCAAAAGTGCTGCACAAACTGGTGGTGCAATATAAATCCTGTAAAATAATAAATAATAAAAAATACAACTCCCATCCTAGTGAAAAAGGATTTATGAACCACTTACCCACCTCTCAATGTCTAAAAGTGGAAAAGTGGTGGACACCAGTGCGCCAATCAATGCGGTTGATTTACTAAAACTGGAGTGCAAAATCTGGTGCAGCTCTGCATGGCAGCCAATCAGCTTCTAATTTCAGCTTCTTCAGTTAAGCTTTGACAATAAAACCTGGAAGCTGATTGTTTTCTATGCAGAGCTGCTCCAGATTTTGCACGCTCCAGTTTAAGTAAGCCCAACCCCCTGTGTACAGAGCGACCCTTTGATCGCACCTGGTGTTAACCCCTTCCCTGCCAGCGTGATTAGTACAATAGCAAAGCAATATATTACAGCGCACACATGACATTTAATCCTGCAAGGCTATATAAAAGCATCTATACATATAAAGCAAATATGCACAAATATGGGGATTTGGTCGTGCTATATGGCCATAAAGTGCTAAGCCCACTAACTGCGTCAAAGTACCCCAATTTTCAGTAGATCCTACACCAACTATAGAATGGTTGTATCCCTAAAAAGTCATTTTTACTTACAGGTAAGCCTATAATAAGGCTTACTTGTAGGTAAAAAGGTACGGTTTAGGGAATATTCTCACTGAAAGTACCTCTGGCGTCAGCAGGAGCATGCGCAGTGATGGCCCGGCGCATAGTGCCGGACCCTGCGGGAAAGTCTGCCGTAAAGACGGGCTTCCGCGCATGCACGACAGTGACGTCTCGTGGCTCCGGCCTCCCACAGCAGAAGGATCCACAGAGGGAAGATGGCAGCTCCCTCCTCTGGGACCGGGCGGACCCGCGAGAGCTTCGTTCTAAGGCAAGTACTTCTAGCTCATTATGCCTTTGCCTTGCAGGTGTTTTTTTTATTTTTTTTTCTAGGGGATACAACCGCTTTAAGGGGTTAAATAAAATTACATTTTAAAAATGGATTGCAGATTCTCAGGTCCCAATCCTACAAGGATTCTGATTGGCGCCATAGGGTTGCCACATCATCCCTTTAATCCAGGACACATATGAATTACACAGGTTGTTCTGAGGCAAATTTAATGCAGATAAGGCACCGAGTTTAATTACCACCTTAATCAGCCACAGAACCTGTGCAATTAATATGTGTCCTGGATTAAAGGGATGATGTGGCAACCCTATGGCGCTCATGGGTACTGCTCTATGCTCCTAGTTCCAATTTATGGAATAAACCCAAAAGCCTGAACTTCCTGCCTGCCCCAGCATCCCTTTAGGCTGGATTGACACCAGTCCGGTGCGAATTCCATCCGGTTTGCTGCTGAGAATGAACGGAGCCGCCTCCTGTCCATTCTCACAGTGCAGCAGCTGCCCAGGAAGGGGGAGGGGCCGCGAGCAGGGAGAAGGATCCCCTTTCAGTGTGGGCAGATGCGTTCCCATTGAACTTAAAGCGGAATTAAACCCATCGATTTGATAGTGTCAAAGAAGAGTTAATATTCCCGGCATGCCGGAAATGCTAGCTATCTCCTTGATTGTGCTCTCAACCCAACTAGCACACCATCCAATGGGTGGTGTCATAATGGATCACATGTGCAGCATCATGGCAGTTGCAGATTAAAACAGAGGCTAAGATGTCAGCTTCCTTAGCTGAAAATGATAGGAGAGTATACAACCACTTTAATAGGCTGGGAATTTGCACCGCATTGCACAGAAAACGCACACGTTTTCTGTGCAATGCACCGCACAGATGTGAACCTGACACATTGAAAACAATATGTTTTCAAGTGTCATGCGAATTGGATGCGGTGTAATGTAGGCGTTAAAGCCCACCATTTTGTCGCTGCGTACATCTTTATTGATGGGGTTATAAAGGGGTTAAAAAAAGCTCTAATATATTGACTTGAAGAGCATTTATATTTGTCGATCAAAGAAACTATGAACATGGCATTGCAATGGCAACAGGACAGAGGAGACAAAGAATATAAAACCTACACAAATGTGAAGATCGCCACAATGCCGACAGTAACCAGTAACTGCACCGATATGATGGCGTAGACCTGAAAAACAGAAGGCCGACATTGTGAATGTGATTGGCGATCATCACACAACATACAGAGACCACAGACTGTGCAATGCTAATAAGATACTGGATGTTGCTGACCCTAGATTGCTGCGCCATCTCTTGTGGATTCCTTGGATTTTTACCTATGTTTTTATGCCAGCTGTAGTACCAAATTTTTTTAACCCACCTGGTAATGTTCTTTCAATAAAGCCCTTCATTGTAAGGTTTTATGCCGTGTGAAGCCTTTTTCTTTTTTATACCATACTTGGGCACCGGAGTGCAGCCCCTTTATGACGTCCCTATGATGAGCCCTTTGTGGCGCTGTGGGATTCTCAAGGGATACCAGGCTATGTGACGATCTCCTACCATAAGAAGTGGTCTCTGGCTCCATAGATATATTCAGGCTTGAATATATATATTTTCTGGTAAGCCTTTTATCTAAATCAGCCTTTCTCAACCTTTTCAACACTGAGGAACCCTTGAAATAATTCTCCGGTCTCAGGGAACCCCTGCTAAAAATTAACAATTTACAACTGATGATACATTAGTGTGATGGTCAATGGGAAGAATGCTCCTTACACTTGTGGTCATTGGGAATAATTACCCCCTTACAGATAGCTAAAAAGATCAATGGTATGGTGGGAATTTATCTGAGAGGTAGTAGTTGCTCACTGCTCAAGGAACCCCTAGAAAGCTCAGGAGGAACCCTAGGGTTTCACGGAACCCTGGTTGAGAAACCCCGATCTAGATGTTAACGGATTGCACCGTCTACTTCACTGAATCATCAATCACTTGCCAATGCTGCCGATTAACTTTTTGTAATCTTTGCACGCTCATCTGATCTGAACATTATTTATGGACTTGCACCTTTTTGCACAAATTTTTTTACACATTCGCATATTTTTATTCACTATTTTGCAAAGGACTATATATGTAATAAGTTATAGATGAATGCTTATCCATCTTAATTTCTCATTTGATTGTTTTAAGGACTGTACATGTGATATGCTACAGATGAATTTCTACAAGTTCTATCTTTATTGCATTATTGATTATATGTGGTACATTATAACTGCATTCTGAGCTCATTCAGTACTCCTTAGCATTAGCACTTTATCTAGTTTTTATTTCAAGTTTGCCCATATTCACTAGTTTCCAGTAGAGCGCCACACTTTTGTATGACATAAGGTATTTGCGATAGGTTTGGTTGTTGTGCGGCAGCTCATTCATCTTTTCACCTATCGCGGTATTCACCCTAAATAATCACAATGCAAATAAGAGGTTTCATAATTCCCAGAAGGCCATCTGTACTCCAATATTCCATAAGAAGCACATTACAAGAGCAGGGGGATGAGGAGCCGTGCAGAGGGTAAAGCAGACTATTTACTTATCATCATTGGGTTTGTTTTATATCGGGGTCCTACTGATGAAATGTCCCCTCATCTCATGTCCAAAAGATGCAACATAAAACGAAAGGAAATCCTCTCTTAGGTAAGCCATAGATGATGCAATTTTCTTTCCTGCAACCTGTGGTTGCATTGAGAAAATCGCTCAATTAACCCATCAACACATTTAGTGTTGATGGGGGAATCCCTCCTGATGCGCTATTGTGTTCTGCCGGCAAAGAGCCTTCCTGGCCAACAGAATGCAATGATTACTGCTGGCAGCTATAGCTGCCGGCGGTAATCGAGCAAGAAATCTGACAGGTTGGTTGTACTGAAGTCAATCGATGGATTGACATCAGTACAACCAGCCTGCCCATAGATGAATAGAATTTTGGCCGGTCACTGCTGAACTGGCCGACATTCAATCCATCTATGGTCGGCTTTAGTTGTCACTAACAGGGAAATATTTCCTCACTATTCCTGTTCCGATAATGAGTAATAATTTTGGGGTTGAGGTTTGAGGTTCCCATCACACTCAGACCCAGAGACAGTGGTAAACAGAACAAATCGAGAAAGTGAATCTCCTCAATGTCCTCAGTCTCCTGCAGCATATCTACACCATCTTGTAGCAGACTCAGTCTCTGACCATCTCTTGTGGCAGACTCGGTTTCTGACCATTTCTTGTAGCAGACTCAGTATCTGACCATTTCTTGTAGCAAACTCAGTCTCTGACTATCTCTTGTAGCAGACTCAGTCTCTGACCATCTCTTGTAGCAGACTGAGTCTCTGACCATCTCTTGTAGCAGACTCATAGTCTCTGACCATTTCTTGAAGCAGATTCATAGTCTCTGACCATCTCTTGTAGCAGATTCATAGTCTCTGACCATCTCTTGTAGCAAACTCAGTCTCTGACCTTCACTTGTAGCAGACTCGGTCTCTGACCATTTCTTGTAGCAGACTAGGTCTCTGACCATCTCTTGTAGCAGACTTTGTCTCTGACTATCTCTTGTAGCAGACTCATAGTCTCTAACCATCTCTTGTAGCAGATTCATAGTCTCTGACCATCTCTTGTAGCAAACTCAGTCTCTGACCATCTCTTGTAGCAGACTCATAGTCTCTAACCATCTCTTGTAGCAGACTGAATCTCTGACCATCTCTTGTAGCAGACTGAGTCTCTGACCATCTCTTGTAGCAAACTCAGTCTCTGACCATCTCTTGTAGCAGACTCATAGTCTCTGACCATCTCTTGTTGTGTTCCTGTAGCCTGAATACTATATGTGGCCCTTTGTCGATGTCAGGGGCTTCACTTGAGGCCCCCATATCAATAAACTTGACCACCACTGCCATATAGTATATAAGCTGCAATGTTGGCATCCACTTAACCAGTGCCCTAAATCCTGGTTCCCTGCTTCATCCAGATATCGGGGAAGAAGGACAACGGAGTACAATGAAGCACTTCATGTACGGGAGACTCACCCTGCGGATGAAAGCGTGTCTGACAGCCTTGTCATCCCAAGCTCCGAACTGTCCCTCCCCATCTTCAGTGCTGTAAATATTGGGATCAGTGCCACCTACAAGGTAAACATAACAGAATACAGAGTTACAATGTGGACTCAAACATTTTTTTTTGGGGGGGGGGTTAAAGAATGTGTGGAGAACAGGCAGAAAACTGACCATACTGGGATGGATGTGCTCTCCCGCTCAGTGTGGTCAGTTTTTTTTATAGGAAAGCAGAGAAAACTGTCAGGATCACCAGGAATGTCACACAGAGGAAGCAATACAAAGAGAACAGGATACTTTTTAACACAAGTATATGGTAGAACAGACACATTTCAGGAATGTGAAATATTGGTACAACATACATTTATAAGCGCTTGGTGTAACACGTGATGCTTTTTTTCACTAAAACTTTATTTATAATACATAGGGGACCAAAAGTCCCTATGTGATATGATGTCTTTGTGAAAGGTTCTCTTTTTTGAGACATCAGGGGTCAATTAGTCACTCTTCCAGGGGTCAGCTGTCAGTCAGACTATGAAACACACACATCCAACTGCTGTAGCAGCCGGGTGTGTATGTAAACCCCCCGTAGCCACCAATGTATGGCATTTGTCTGTGGCAGTAAAAGGGTTAATGGTTAACTAGACTAGGTGGCTGCATTTATTTTCTTTTTTTTCAGGCTAAGAAATTATCAGCACGGACATACCTGTTTATTCCTGCCAGAAACACCTTGTCATTTCCTGTGAGATGAACTAAAGGCACAAACAAGGTTATCTTTCTGCTGTAAACTACGACTTTCCCCATCTTCCATGTAGGAGAGGAAGACATGTTTAACAACTTCAATACCGGGCACTTCACCCCTTTCCTGGCCAGGCTGATTTTCAGATTTCAGCGCTGTCACACTTTGACTGTCAATTGCGCGGTCGTGCAACTCTGTACACATATGACATTTTTATCATTTTTTACACACAAATAGAGCTTTTTTTTGGTGGCATTTAATCACTGCTGGGGGTTTCTATTTTTTGCTAAAAAAAAAAAAAAAAAAAAAAAGAGCAAAACTTTTTTTCAGTTTGTCAGAAAATTTTGTACATTTTTTTCCTTCACTGATGGGCATTGATAGGCTGCACTGATGGGCACTGATGAGGAGGCACTAATATGCAGCACTGATGGGCACGGATATGCAGCACTGATGAGTACTAATAGGCAGCACTGATAGGTGGCACTGATGGGCACCAATAGGTGCGCACTGATGGGCACTGATAGGCAACATGGATAGGTGGCACTGATGGGCACTGAAAGGCACTCTTGGGGCTGCACTGATAATCAAGGCACTGATTACCTGTACAGTCTCCCCTGTGAGGAAATGCCACTGATCATCTCTCCTCTCCCCACACTCACGATTAGAGCCCATAAACTGCATTTCCCTGTTTACATGTGATCAGCTGTGATTGGACACAGCTGATCACATGGGTAAAGAGCCGCACCATCGGCTCTTTACCAAGATTAGGGTCGTGCCATGTCACAGTGCGCCTCACACCTGTGGACGCGCGAGTGCAGTGAGACTAGGGCATAACAGAGCACCCCACCCACCGTCATTTGGCTAAACAGCGTGCGGTAGGTAGTTAAGGTCCAGCCTGGGTTACAACAATGGCACCCTCCATAGATACACTTCAGTGGGTAAGGGTTGTCACCTTAGGACAGGATATGCATTACTGGCAGGGTCACAAGGTGAAAATATAAGAAAAAAGTCTGAAAAAAAGAAAAACCGATGCAACTATCGCATCTAAGGAATGGAAAGTTTCAAAATATTACATTTCAGTTCTCAGGTTTAAATGCACTGTAATAAATGCAGAAATGTATGGCTGATGCCAGCTTGGTGGGTGATTATAGGACACAGACATTACCTGGGTTGAGCGGTATATTCGGGAGCATCGGCATCACAGGTTTTGGAGGCTCATTGTGCCCGGGTTCTGGGTAGCCCCCAGGTGGTGGGTATCCACCCGGTTGTGGATAATACCCACCAGACGTCCCATACGGGGGTGGATAGCCCCCTGGGGCCGGATATCCACCAGGCGGAGGGTAGGCTGGGTTACGCAGTGGGTCTCGGGCATCATATGGCGGTGGTGCACTGGGATAGGACATGGTGGACTGTTTTCTGCACCAGATTCTCTTTTACGACCTGACAAGAAACAAAAAGGAAAAAAAACATGTTCACATGATTAAAAAATCCTGTAAAATTACAAAGTGCTGCTGTAGACATAGAAAACAAGGCATCAGCACACATTGGTAAGATAATATACCGTACATCATCCCAACACAACCCCTTCCCACCCAGCCCCAGTGTCCCTTTAACTAGGCCATTATGCCTGGGGGGGGGGTGGCAGGAAGGTCTGACAAATAACCTGACCACTGCGATTGGCTGTCGCAATGGTCACATGATCTGGAGCTAGTTTTGCCACCTACCATGTATTACTAGGGGCAAAAAGCTGTCTGTGACAGCTCGGTCTCTGTGCTGGAAGTGCGCAGTAGGTGCGCTCTCAGCATAGAAATCTCTGCTGCCCATGGACGCACATGTGTGGCGTGTGGGCATTAAATATGCGTTATGTAGGCTCAAGAGGTTCCTTTCAAAGTGTATGTCTAGGCCAATGATCTTTAAATTGTGGCCCGCCCTTTGCTGGAGAGGTGGCGGTTTGCGGTTTACCAAGATGGCACTATAACGAGGGAAGAAGAGCCCAACACTTCTGGTCTGGATACCAGGATGTTCTATTAAGACAGGCATTGTCCCTGAGCTGACCCTACTCGTCAGGAACCTTTCCATGCGTTACACAATTTTCCTCATCAGCAGGGTCTCTATTCAGGATCTACCACCCGCTCCAGCACCTGAATGAAGTGGGTACCCTATTATATACATGCCAAGATGGCCACCAGAAATCTCAAGGGGTTGCAGCACCCGATCAGACAGCTGGCTCCTCTGAGATACTGAGCCTAACACAGGGATCCCCAACCCCCAGGCCGCGGACCGGTACATGGCCTGTTGATGAGCACCGACCGCGGTCCGCACAGGGCTATCACAAACCGCGGTCTACACAGGGTTATCACAGACCGCAGTCTGCACAGGGCTATCACAGACCAAGTGTGCACAGGGCTATCACAGACCAAGTGTGCACAGGGCTATCACAGACCAAGTGTGCACAGGGCTATCACAGACCGCAGTCTGCACAGGGCTATCACAGACCAAGTCTGCACAGGGCTATCACAGACCGCAGCCCGCACAGGGCTATCACAGACCACGGCCTGCACAGGGCTATCATAGACCGCGGCCCGCACAGGGCTATCACAGACCGCGGCCCGCAGACACTATCGGGACAC